>CAUYRH010157025.1:0-69322 GCA_963574655.1 Perodicticus potto | reverse complement strand
CACCAGCAGTGTAAAAGTGTTCCCTTCTCTCCACATCCACGCCAGCATCTGCAGTTTTGAGATTTTGTTATGTGGGCCATTCTCGCTGGGGTTAGATGGTATCTCAGGGTGGTTTTGATTTGCATTTCTCTAATAATTAGGGATGATGACCATTTTTCATATGTTTGTTAGCCATTCATCTGTCTTCTTTAGAGAAGGTTCTATTCATGTCTCTTGCCCATTGATACATGGGATTGTTGGCTTTTTCATGTGGATTAATTTGAGTTCTCTATAGAGCCTAGTTATCAAGCTTTTGTCTGATTTAAAATATGGAAATATCCTTTCCCATTGTGTAGGTTGTCTATTTGCTTTGGTTGTTGTCTCCTTAGCTGTACAGTAGCTTTTGAGTTTAATTAAGTCCCATTTGCTTATTTTTGTTGTTGTTGCAATTGCATATTTCTTTTTCTTTTTTTAAATAGAGATAAGTTCTCTCTATGTTGTCCAGTCTTGTCTCAAACTCCTGGAGCTCCTGCCCTCAAGGGATCCTCCTGCCTCAGCCTCCCAAAGTGCTGGATTGCAGGTGTGAGCCACGGCACTGACCCCAAAGCAAAAGTCTTTAAGCCAACAGTGGTGATGTAACCTGTGACCCCAGCTACTCAGGAGGCTGAGGCCTTGAGCCCAAGAGATCAGGCTATGCAACTTAGTGAAACTGTCTTCCTCAAAAATTTTTTTTAAAAATTAAAAAAATTCCTTCCAGTCAGTCTGTTGGTGTTGGTGTGGATCTGACTCCCATCTCTCTATCTGGCTGCCTTTGAGTTGGTTTTTCTTCTGGACGTTTATGTGGTGTTGACTCTACCTTCCTCCAGTGCCATCTCTGTTCCCAGTCTTTCCTGGGAGAAGCACTCTTCTGGGTGAATTACTCAGATAGTGTCATCCCTTCACTGCAGAAAATCATCCAGGTAGAAGGAAACAGCCTCTGAGCCATGCCCAGTATTGTCAAGAGCAGTCCACTCCTGACCTCGGTTCCCTTTCCCAGCAGCTCAGCCCATGGGCAACTGGTTTGGTCTCCATGATGGTTGAAAGTCTGGGAGACATGGCTCCAATCTCACCTTCTCACTCAGGTTTTTTGGGAAGATTTGCTGGTGTGATGTATTTCAAATTCAAAAGCTGGACTCTTGACTGCCCTCAACATGGTGGCAGAGTGCTATGATGAAAATAGCCCAGAATCTAGTCTTGTCTTGGCCTAGGATTGCTGAGCTGGCCAACCCTGTTGCTACTGTTGGTCAAATCGACACTCACTATGACCTTGCCTGGATCACAGGGCTCTTGTCACCATCAGATGAAAGAACAGAAGTACAAGTCCTAATGTAGATGGGAAAATATTGCTCCCCAGTGTTGCAAGGAGGGAGTCTAGGATGTCACCAAATTGGGGCCTTGGGGAAAAAGGACACAGGTTCTGGAGCTGAGCAACAAAAGAAAGGATGCTTTACAAGGAAGCAAGCTCCTCAGAGACACTGTCTAGGTGTCAGGTGGAAGGGGGGTCTCTGCCTAGTACCCAGACTTTCTCAAAGATCATGATTCTTGGTACCGACCTGGAGTCCTCATCATCTCTGCATTCTGTGGTCTCGACTTTGCGCTGGTGTCCCGGCCCCTGGGTGGTGAGCTCCCTGAATAAGGGTCTTGTCTGTTGTCCTCCCCTGGTGCCTGTCCCCCTGCTTCTCACTCAGAGGGTGTTCCACAAGTACCTCCTGAATGGGTGATGGTACACCAGCTCTTCTGCCCCCCACTTTGAGCCTGAGTCCCATTTCATCCCCAGACTGGCTGGACTAACTTAGAAAACTTGTTGGGAGAAGGAAAGATGTTTGCATGATACTGACAAGGAATAGGATTTTGGTCTCAATTTTGCTATCCAGGGATTTGATGTAAGAGAGTATGAATTTCAAGCTGACATTTGGACTGTGAGTTTGAGACGAGAACCCTGGCCTTGCTGTCCCAAAGCTGTGGGAGAAGCACAGGGGTCAGGACATATGGGAAGAGAGAGAAAGAGCCAGATAGACAGGTGGAGGAATGTTCTGTACAGCCCCCAGGGGGCGGAGGAGCCTCCCTGGAACTCTTCAGCCCCACCGTGGCGATCTTTCCGCTTTCTAGGTGGCCTGACCAAGCAGACAGAATCATTTGGCCAATAGCATTAAGAGGTTACCTCTTTTGATATGTATTCTTCTAATTTTCAGTTCATTCAATGAAGCAAAAGTAGTGAATAACCCACCCCAAACTGATTTTGTTGTTAAACATCACCCAACTGTTTTCTTATTAATTTACCTTGGCAGTACCTCTCCATTGTGTAATTATGTGAGATTTCAGACCTGTGTTTACTTCCATCCCCCACACACCTTATGCTACCTCATCTTCTACTGCCATATTGAGAGCAAGGACTCTCTTCTCTCCTGCAGAACCTCAAATTACTATGTTGGGAGATAAGACAGAGAATGACTCCAAGTAGCTATTTGGCAGTGGTGTGGCTGTGTGGCAGTGGTTTGCAGGGTGACACCAGGCCTTTCGGGGGTAGGGGAAAGGAGGTCACTTCAGAGAAGAGAGGTAGGGAGGAGGTGACCCTGTTCCACAGGTGAGCAGGAAAGCAGTGAGCAACACATCCCTCCCATGGAAAATGCCAGAATAGGTGTTTCTGAAACAAGAACCTGAAACAGCTGAGCGATGAGTATTTATTACGAACAAATAGTTCCCACTGATCCTCAGTGACAGCTGGACAATTCTGGCCAGTTATACACCTGTCAGGAAGGATGGGAAACCAGGGTCTCTCCCGGGGGGCAGGGGAGAAGAGGAGTGTGTTAGATGCAGAGTAGGGGGAAATTTATAAACAGAAGCAGAGAGTTTGCTAATACCCTGTTGCCCAGATACAGCAGCTTCCTTAGACCCCGGTATCCCTCAGAGGTGCTGCCTTTGAATCTAATGTGTAAGTGGAGGGAAAACTCTCTAGGCTTTCACCTGGATTCTGATTCGCTGGTCTGGGTAGGGCTTGGACTTTAGAATTTGTAGAATCTCTTCTTGTGCTTCAAACGCACAGGCAGGGCTGAGAAACACCCTGTTTCTACAGGGAGGGTCCGGACCAGCAGTATCAACTTTGCCTGGGAATTTGGTAGAAACACAAGTTCTCAGGCCCCAGCCAGACCTACTGAATTAGAAATTCTGATAGGGGTCCAGCAATCCACGTTTTGACTAGCTCTCCAGGTGAAGCTGGTGCTTGCTGGGGTTGGAGAACTCCCACACGCCGAGAGGATGTCTCCCTCTCTCTCCCCACCTTCTCTCTGAGACGTCCCTGGCTCCCCACCCAGGCTTGGAAACCATGCGGCACGTGGGGCAGGGGCAACTCCAAGGCAGCACTTACCTGTGAGCTGTGTAGACAAGGCATTTTCTGGCAGGTAGGAGTAAAGTGTCTTGGGGAAGGCATGTCTTTTTCTGACTTGTACTAAGTCGGGGTTTAGTCCAATGGTCAGGTTTCCTGGACAACCGCCCCCCTTCCCAGTGACAACACCCAAGGAGGGTCTCCTTACTTCCTCCCCCCAGAGGTTCACGTCCATTTCCTCGCTTGTCCCAGGCCTCCGCCCTGCATCCCGGATCCTGCGTGGTCTCCCAGCTGGTCTCCCATGCCTCAGTCCCCCTGACCACCCATCACCTGTCTTTCTCAATACCACTTGACACTTTTCCTACCCTGCCCCTTCCACCCGCCTTCACACACGTGCTGGAGCATGTGCACACACACGCCTGCTCCACGACACTCCTTTCCAGGTGGTCCTGCAGGGTAAAGTCCGCTCTCCTCGGCCTGCTATCCAGAGGCCCCCTGCCCGCCCCCCTCACCGCTCCAACCTTATCTCTCGCAGCCTTTTTTGTGAACCCTGCGCTGCAGCAGAACTGGTCTGCTGGTAAAACCCTGATAAGATAAGTGAGTAAAATTAGAGCCAATGAACCCGGAACAGGTACGGGCAGCTGCAAGGGGACCTGGCCAGGACAGCGTCAGAGACTCCAGTGCTCAGGGGATGGAATGGTTAGATTGAGTTTCTGAGTGAAATTGTAGGAAAATGAGGTTGTGTTGAGATTGGTACTAAGGACTCAAGGACTCAATGAGCCTCGTTCTATGTTCCTTCTTTATGGTATTTCATTAGTCCTATCTTTCTTAGAAAATCTAACTAGAGAAATTATTGTGTGGTTACTTCAACACTCTGATCTGTTTGATCTAAAATTAAAGCAGGTGCTTGGATTATGGGAACAAACCTCAATTTGTTTCAGGTGTTCTCATGGCAAGAGCATCACCGCCCACCTTTTTAACCCGAAGAGCACTATTGCCACCTGGTGGCAGCTACCTGAAATATAAGCGGACATGCATTCATTCATTCCACCAGAGTTGCTGGACACCTGTTTAGTAACACCCGGGCATTCCCCCAGCCACTGGGGACACACTGTTGAGTCAGATACAGGCCCTCTTCTCAAACAACATATGTGTAGAGAGAGGGGTAAGCTCAATGGGCAGGCTTGGGGTGCTATGGCAGGACACAGGCTGATAACTCATCACCCACCTTCGGGGAGGGGGCAAAGACTTCCTTGAGAAGGTGATGCCTACTGTAACTCCTGAAAGTGCACAGGAGGAACCCAGCCAGCCAGTGGAGGGCAGCAGTATAGGATGCGTGGGGTCTGTCGTAACTCGGGTGCGTGCAGGAACAAGGCAGGCTGGGGTTTCAGGACAGACACCAGTGCAGATGGGGAGGGAGCTGGATGTTGGCTTCTCCAGGAAAAGCAAATATTTCTGATTCACATTACTCTGGGAGTGTGGAGAACTAAGCCTCAATTCCAGTAGGAACCGTCTTCCCCAAGCACAGTGGGTGGATGAGCTGAGCATCACACAGGGACGACGGCGCCAGTTGCTTCGTGAGCTGAGCACAGACACCTGGCAGCACATTTAGAGCAGACCCCCAGCTAGCAGTTCAGGCCCTGGGGAGACAGGGAGAAGATGGGGTCAGAGATCAGCACCCCAACATCTCAAACGCTGGTCCCCTTTCATCTCTGACTCCTGAACTAAGGCTTCAGCTCTTAGGGGGTGTCAACATCCTCTGGTCTGTTCCAGCAGCTTCTTTGCCAGGCAAGACACACTCCTTTCCTGTGGCAAGAATGCTGTGGCTCCCCTCCTTGTTTCCGTCGCCTCCTCTGCAGTCAGGTGCAGCCATGTGTCCGAATTCCACCAAGAGAAGCAGAGGTAGAGTGTCCACCCCACTGCCAGGCCCGACTGTGGTCCTCTTCTTCCCATGCACCAGCTGGTTGCAGACGGTCCCGCAGAGGCTTCTGAAGTTACAGTGGAAGACATGGTCACACGCAGAAGGAGCCTGAACCCCCGAGTCAGGGGTCACTGCACTGAAGGCTGCCGGCTGAGCGCCCCTGTGGCACCGTTTCACAAGTGGGAACGCACTTCTGTGGTGTTAAGCCCTTGAGATGGGGTTTCTTTGTCACGACACTTTGTGTGTGTGTGTGTGTGTGTGTAGAGACAGAGTCTCACTTTATTGCCCTCAGTAGAGCGCCATGGCGTCACACAGCTCACAGCAACCTCCAACTCCTGGGCTTAGGCGATTCTCTTGCCTCAGCCTCCCGACTAGCTGGGACTACAGGCACCCGCCATAACGCCCGGCTATTTTTCTGTTTTGCAGTTCAGCCGAGGCCGGGCTTGAACCCGCCACCTTCGGTATATGTTTGGCAGCAGCTGCCTCCAAGGGTAACAGTGTCCCACTCTCTACCAGAACAGCAACACAGAAAAGAATGTGTTGTAAACACTTGGTTTTTTTTTTGCAGTTTGGCCGAGGCTGGGTTTGAACCCGCCACCTTCAGTATATGGGGCCGGCTCCCTACTCACTGAGCCACAGGCGCCACCTGTAAACACTTGTTTTATTCATTGTTCCCTTCCAACTTCATTCTTTTCTGTGTTGCTGTACTGGTTGAGAATGGGACACTGTTACCCTACCCTTGGAGGCAGCTGCTGCCAAACTTCTGATTTTCTTCTGCCTTGGGTTTCCATCTTCGTGGGCCTCGCGTGAATGTCACAGTGCCCTCTTTGCTCTGTGGTGGGACTTCCTAGAATGCCACTTGTGGTCTTGCTATCGAACCATGGATTCCGACTTCTGCTTTCTGGGCACGCAGTCTGCCTCCTGCGTGCCTGCCTCACTAGGAGGTGAAAAATGACTGCTCCAGACGCTAGCTTGCCTGGAAGCTCCGAGACTTGCCTTGAGGTAGTCAAGCCATCTGCTGACTCTCCATGTTCACAAACAGAACTATGTCTAATCATCAACACGGAGCCGCAGTCAGCCGTGAGGCGTGCCAGGAGAGACTCAATGACAATTTGGAAAGTGCTAACACCTGACAAGCTGAGCTCGTGGGTGTCATAAATTAATAGAGACCGAATGTGAAGGAGATGGGATGGGCCGCGACTGATTGGCAGAATCCGGAGCAGCCTGTTATAGGAGCAGCCGTCCCCTGCCGTCCCCTGCCTTCTGAAGACACGTCCAGCCAAGGGCTGAATGGTAGTGTGGCTTCGGTTGCACCGTCAGGACCTGGTGATTAACTGGATGCAGGGCTAGGGTGGGCTGAGAGAGAAGGAGCCAAAGATGAGCCTGAGTCTGGGGTGAGTGGGAAGAGGAAAGATTTACTGAGAGAGGGAGGCGGGGTGAAGTTCATCATGAGGGAGGCCGTGATGGGAGCCTAGCTTTAGGATTTTAAGTCTGGCATCTGTGGGATGGTTGTCAGAGGAGGTCCGGTGGGCGGCTGGATATAGTGGTCTGAAACACAGGAATCAGACCTGGGCTGGAGGGCAGAGATTTGAGAGTGATCAGCCTAACCCAAGCCAAGCAGGTGGATGAGATCACAGTGTGATGGGTGGCATGCTTATACTATGAGATTGAAAATATGGTTCCTGCCCTCACAAGCAACGGAAAATCAAGATTTGACATAGACCTTAGAATGGTTTATGAGCCCATGCATGTCTCCATAGCAACCCTGATGTGAGGAGATAGCTATGCCCTTATCACAGGCAGGGAAACACAGATGGCGCATGTTCTGATGCCGGAGATGTGCTTGCTTCCCGTGGGGCCCGCAGCCAGTGGCTCCTCAGAATCCCGCTCCTGGGGCTCATCCCAACCTGGGCCTTCTCCTGTACCTCGGCTCAGAGGCCGAATAGAGGGTGGGGAGGGTTGAATCTGCTGTTTCTTCCCAAACCTCATTTTCTCTAGTTTGTCATTCCATACCTACCACTTCGCCAAAGCCACAGTGGAGGTGGCCATCACCACTGAATCGCCAACTCCAGGGACACTTTGGGAACCACTACTCTTGGGTTTTTTGTAATACTCGATGCCCTTGGCCATTTCCTGCTTCTCTCACCCCTCTCTCTCTCTCTTCCTTCCTCCTGTCTCCTCTCCCAGGAGAGTTGAAGTGTATGGCATCCTAGTTGAAGTATATGGCACCATCCTGGGCTCTATCAAAGGAGCCAGAAATTCAGGAATTATCCTTCCCTTCCCTTCTTCTTCACCCCCACACTCAGTCAGCGACCAAGAACTATTGATCCCGCCTTCCCAGGAACCTCAAAAACAGTCCTCTCCTGCCCATGTCCCAGCCTACTGGCTTGTTCAGCCTGTCACCTCCCAGTGGATGGCCCACAGCCTCCCGGCTGGTCTCCTTGACTCAGGCATACACCATCCAATCTGTCTCCTGAGGGATATTTCTAGAAGGAAATCTGATAAAGCTGCTTCCTAATTTTGCCTCTTACTTTGGCTTCCTCTAGCCCTAGTATGAAGTGCCCCTCCCCCAGTGTGGCCCACATTCCTTGTGTGTCTCCCTGTCCCCCCATGCCTTTGAGCAAGGGTCAGCTGTGCTCCCTCCGCTGAGATCAGGGCATCCGCCCTGCTCTCATCTACTTGGGAACTCATCTGTTCAGACGGAGCTCAGAGGCATTTGTTTCAAACCTTTTACCAGTCTCCTGTCCTCCTGTTTTGTCCCTTCTCTGCCCTGTATGTATTTGTGCCATGACAACTATGCTACCGACGGCACTTGAACTACACGCCTGCCTCCCTATCTGGGACAGTGAGCTCCTTATTGGCAAGACCTGGGTCTTATACACTGGGATTCCCATCACAGTGTCCAGTGCCCAGTAACTGTTCACCACTTAGGGGAACCTGTCTGTAAGGGCGGGCTGGGAACATGGAGGAAATGACGCAGAATTTATGGACTGAAAGCTTTTAAAAGGGACACAAGACTGAAGTCAAAACAGCTGACTCAACTCTGGGGGAGATGTCTGCCTGGAAGTAGGGGTGGGGGGAAAGACAGACTTGGGAAGGGAAGAGACAGGGGAAAAGCTCTGGCAGAGGGGGGTCCTACCCAGTGGGGCAAATGGTCGTCTTCCCGTGCAGCCCACGGAGGGGAGGCCGACACTGACTGTGCTCAGGGGAACGCCTGCCGGCATTTTTTGAAGACCTGTCTTTGGGCCTAGCAGTTCCACTTCTAAGAATGCCCCTGGAGGGTCCTCACTCAAGGGCACCCACTGTGGCCTCATGTAAAGTTGGGAAAACTTGGACGTGAATGCCAGTCAACAGAGAATGGGTTAAATGAATTACAACATGTCTGCACGGGGGAGTCCTGAGTAGCAAATGGTGTATGTCTGTATATATGAACATGAAAAAATGTTCATGACACAGTAAGTGAGAAAGAGCAGTTGCAGAATGATCTCATTTTCATAAAAATTAAAAATGGACCTATGCGTGTATACGAATAGAACAAGATATGAGAGGATATACACTAATTTGTTAACGGACTTGGTGGGAGTTGGGATCATAGGGCATTTTCTATGTAGTTCTGTAGAGCTGATTGGTTTTAGTAGGCATATTGTTAAAAAAAATCCAGAAAATAGTTAAAGACCTGGTGTTTAGGTATGGGAAATATCATGGCAACTGTCTGACCTTCTTTCTGGAAAAACCTTGGCCAGAGTGTCTCTATATTACATTACAGACACTAAAATTGTAAGACATCCTTAACCATATTCCTATCCTGATGAAAACCCTTAACATCTCTCATTTCTGACCCTTCCACTCCAACTTGGTTCATTTACTGTCCACGATTTACAGAGTATTTACCTCCACCCTGTGGGGCCCATGGAAAGGGTGTGGTCGTCTCTCCACAGCATTTACGGTTTCTATAAATCACCAGTCACATAGGAAGGGCTCCCAGAATGTTAGTCAGAGGGGTGAATGAGTGAACTCTGTGCCCCCAGGGGAGATGGCAGTCCCTCAAGGAAGCCAGATGTCTCTGAGCCGGCCGTCCATGGGCAGGATGGGACCTGTGCTGGGTGCATGGTGCTAGGCCCACAGGGAGACGTTGTCAGTAGAGCCCGAGAAGGGATTAGGAGACCTGGATTCCGTCACTAGACATCTACAGGACCTTGTTACTTTCCCTTTCTGAGTTTCTGTTTCTTCCTCTGGAAATAAGAGCTTGGCTTGGTCAACATTTCTCGAACCATGTTGCTTAGAACACTCCTTCGGGATGTGTTAGTGCAGCGGTTCTCAATCTGTGGGTCACCACCCCTTTGGGGGTCGAACGACCCTTTCACAGGGTCGCCTAAATGCATCCTGCATATCAGATATTTACATTCCGATTTGTAACAGTAGCAAATTACAGTTATAAAGTAGCACTGAAAATAATTTTATGGTTGGAGGTCACCACAACATGAGGAACTGTATTAAAGGGTCGCGGCATGAGGAAGGTTGAGAACGACAGTGTTAATGAATGTCCCTGAAGAAGGATTCTGTGGTCAAATACACTTGGGAAGCGCGGCTGTCTACAGCCCACTCCGGGAGGTGCCCGACGCACGCGAGCAGGTTAGAGCCTCTGAGAAGTCAGCAGACCGATTTCCGGGTATGCTCGCCAGCACCTCGTGTTTATTTCACATTGGCAGCTTTAAAATGCTTTCTAGAGCATCTGTGTGATTCATACACTGAATCCAGTCACGGCCGACGTTGCTTTTCACGCCCTGAATCCGTGACCGTGGTGGGCTTGCCGCCTCCTTGCTGTCACCCTGCACAGTATCCCCGGGGCTGAACGCAGAGTATTTCAGATGGCCTCTATGAAAAGCAGCCCTGCTTTGGGAGAGAGAGCACAGATCCGTCAACGTCCTAGTACAGGTGCTGAGCGGACAGGATGAGGGAGACGTCAACTAATGTGATGGGAGGGGGCGTCTAAATGGACTAGGCTGCAGCCAAGGGCAATAAGGACGGGGGCCAGGAAGAAGGACTGCAAGACAGGGAGGCAGGACCAGCGGTCAGAGGGAAAAGCAGGTGTTGGGAGGTCCTTGCGGCTGCCACTCATCTGTTCTGGATCTAAACGCCAAATTCATGTTGATGACTCCCACATACTCTCCTGATGGAGGATAGGCACTGGAGTCATACAGTTTCTTCTTCTGTGAAGCGGGGTTAGTCACACGTTTTGCCTCCCATGTTGTTCATGACGATTACGTGAGTCGAGCGCTCTCGTAGTAGCAGCCAAGACCTAGTAAGGGCCCCGTCAAGGGGTTTATCATTATCAGTCATTGTGACTTCCTCCCTGACTTGACAGCCCCACTTGGATGTCTTCCAGGCATCTCCAGCTTAATGGGACCATGAAGAGCAGAATTCTTGGTTTTCCCAACAATGCTCTGCCTTCCCTGTCTCAGTAAAGGACACCTCGTAGCTCAAGTCAGAAACCTGGAAGTCAGACTCGGTCCCTTTCCCCTTCCCTTTCCATCCATCCCACCAGTGTCCGCCCTCAGGTGTATTTCAGATTCATCTTCTTCCCTCCCCCAGCCCTGCTCTGGTCCAAGAGTCCTCATCGCTGGGTGAAGGTAGGAGTCGAATCTTCTAGGGAATTCTGCACCTGCCCCCAGAGTGACCTGTGACCCATGTGAATGTGACCATTCTGGAACCCTGCAGGGACTCAAGCAATGAAGCCCAGGCTCCCCGGGTGGCTTGGGCCTCACATCTGCTTCTCTTCCTGCTTCCTCCGCGGCTGGGCTCTCTGTGGTTCCTGCCACACATGAAGTTCTTTCCTGCCATTGGGCTTCATCTGGGTCACCCTTTGTGCCCAGAAGGCTTTGTTGATGACTCCTTATTGGATGAACTCCTCCTCCACTGACATTTCTTCACTTACATCTGTCCTCTTCAGATGACTTCTCCCATCATCCCACGCGGTCCCACCGCACCCC
The DNA here is from genome assembly GCA_963574655.1 of Perodicticus potto. NCBI lineage: Eukaryota > Metazoa > Chordata > Mammalia > Primates > Lorisidae > Perodicticus > Perodicticus potto. Next base: position 58,071 of record CAUYRH010157025.1, on the reverse strand, counting down.
CACCTTGCTGGCTGGCACCACAGGCTCCTCCGTTTTCAGGGCCTGCTATTATTGTCCTTCCCTCTCCGAGGAAAATTCTCCAGAGTCTGGTCCCAACCTGAGCCTGGCCCTGTGTGTGTTGGACAAAGGGATGACTGTCACGGCGAATGTTCCCTCTCTGACACACCCTTCCCATTATGCAAGGTGCAAGATGCTGACTAACAGGCAAAAAATGATTCCACCTGCGTCAGTCTGGTGAGCGCAGAGCACACACCAGCCTGCAGGTGGGCCTTCAGATGGCAGAGGGGCCTTCCCACCCAGGACGAGAGCACTGGCCCTGAGCCAGATCTTTACCAACTTGGTCACTAAGAGGGGTCAGGAGACTCAGGAACTAATGGGCCTTGTGGTTGGGCTGTGCCTAAAGCAGCCAGCATTTTTCATCAGGCTGATGTCTGGCCTTGAATGTTCTGGGATATTCAGAGACTCCTCTGTCTCTGGGTATAGATACAGAGGCGTGGCTTGGAGCAGAGTCTTTCTCTGAGGGCTACTTGCACGGCACAAGTCTGTGGCTGCAGCCACCTTGTTCTCAGCAACTGTGGGGCCGGTCTGCTTTTGTTTCCCAGGGAAGCTAACATAAATGTTTATTGACAGTACAGTCATCAAGAAAATAAAGTTGCTGATTCATTGCCTTACCCTGAAACCCTTTTTTTTCTCTCCTCTTCCTTCCTCTTTATAAGGAGACACTCTGAGAAAGAGCACATTTGGAGGGACCCACTTGGTGTGGTATTTCCCCAGTTGCCCATTCCTACCTCCACCTGCAGATAGCTATTCCTGTGACAGTGGGGGGCTCAGCCACCCTCTTTCAGCTGGAAGACCCCCACTCTGGGGTCCCAGAGGAACAATGGAAGCCTGGGGGGTTTTAAAATTGGAAGTGAGTGTCCCCATGGTGACAGTGGCCCTGTCAGTGATGCTCTTGGCCCTCCTGAAATGGTAAGTGCAGCCGGCCCTGGGACTGTGACATTGTCGCCAAGGCAGCCCTGGAGCCTGGCTGGTGCCAGGGTAGGGGCTGTGGGAGTGTGTTTTTCTTCTTTCCTAATCTAGAGGGAGTTGAGTATTAACACAGCTTCAGAATTAAAAGCAAACAGGCAGGTTAATCTTTTGCTAAAATGCATGAGATTGAAGTGTCAGGAAAAGCTGGTGATTCAGTGACTGAGAACGCTACACATAATTAAGTTTGAAAGAAATGGAAAAAGGAACAAATTGGAAAGGCATTAGGTTCGGGGAGAAGTATTTCCTCAGACCCCGTCATATCTTCTCACCTCGTTTTTCTAAAGTCCTCTTCCTTTGTTGGATTTACAGCGAATCCGGCCTCTTGGATCATGTTACATTAAAAACAAAACAGGACATAGGAGCTGTTTGGCAAACGGGTCTGCTTTGCCAGAAGTCCTTGACAGGGATTTCTGTGGGTTTAAGGACAAAGTGGTAGATCAGATTTCCTAATGTTCTAATATTTGACAGAAGGGGACAAATTCTGATGAATGTAGCTCATGCAGCTCCCATAAAGTTGGAGACCCTAAAAGAGCCTCTGATTTGGGCTCCGAGTCGTTCCCCTGTGGTTTTGTTAATTCGACGGCAGATTTTCCTAAGCCTGACTCTTGTGCGTCTGTAGATCGGCGGCCTCACACTATGTTACGTTCACGTGTATTCACCCTGTCACTTCAACTTATTAGAGCTACCCCCTCAGTCGAAACCGCCTGGGTTTACATGGCTCCGGTATTTGGGGGGAAAGTGGAAAAAGAAATAATGCAGAACTGGAGTTGGAACAGAATTGTAATTTATGTTTTCTGTGGTAATAAAGCCTCTTCTAGATTAATAACCGGGAGAGCCCTTTGAACAGCAGCGAGCATTATGCAAATGGGAGGTATTATTCTTTTGGAATTTGCATAGCTGAAAGTGGAATTCACGTTTGATGTTCTCTGATGATGAAATTCCTCCTTGGAAATTGGCTCTGAAACCCAGCCTCAGTCCCAGTGCTGTTTTGCTTTTTAACTGGTTTAATTATTTTTTGAACTTTCCTCAGTCAGCTTAGCTTGCACTGGAACTGGCCTCGTGCAAAACCAAGAGCGAGTTGCAGACCCCGTGCCCCAGCCCCACCAATCCGTCTCAGAGATTCTGTGCCCACTGAAGCCCAAAGCACAGTGTCTGACATGCAGATGGTGCTTCATAGATGTCAGCTACTGTAATTAACTATCATCCACGTAACCTAAACGAAGAAGAAAATAAGTCTTTAGTGGTTCAGGTTTATTTTTAATTTCTTACTAATGTGCATGTTTATATTAATCCCATTGTTAGTTATGCTCTGACCGTGGCTCTCAAAGTGTACACTTTTGCTTCTGTCTTTCTTGTGTCTTTGTGTGTTTTTGTAGAGACAGAGTCTCACTTTAGCGCCCTCGGTAGAGAGCTGTGGTGTCACACAGCTCACAGCAACCTCCAACTCCTGGGCTTAGGCGATTCTCTTGCCTCAGCCTCCCGAGTAGTTGTGTCTTTGTTTTGTCTGAACTCCCAGTTCACCGCCTGACTCATAGTATATCTGAGTTCAATCACTGTTTGATGAATGAATGGGCAGCAATGTGGCACCATTCAGCAAGGCAGCTGAGAGTTTTGCCGTCTGTTCTTGGGGACTTATTAATAACCTGGCTGAAAGACACAGACATTAAGACAGAGACCTGAAGCAGAAGTGGTAAATAGGAAGTGAGCGCTGACTTCCACTTGTTATCGCAAAAATATGCATCACCCGTTAACGTGTGTCTGGCTGGTGGGCCGCTCTGGTGCACAGTCAGGGAGCAGGTCTGGACCGGGTGCCTGAGGCAGGCCAGACACGGAGGTTCTGGGGTTGAACTCAGCCACTGCAGGGGTGATGTGTGAGAAGGTGGCTGTGGCTGTGGCCATGACTCTGATGCTCCTGGGTCCAGCCCTTGCTCCATTGCTTCATCTCCAAGGGATACATCTTTGGGCTTTTGACCCTACTTTTCCAGGCAAGGTTCTAGGCAGCTACTAGCTACAGGCTTGAATGGCGTGAGGCCTCCCCCTGCTTCATCCTCCTAAGAAGACCCACTTGGAAGAGATGGGCATGCTTTTCCTCCAGCAAAAAGATTCTCAGACAAGGAGAGGTGTGGAGACGCTCACAGCCATCTTGCCCCAGAGGAAAATCTGTGGCTGGTGAAATGGCCCAAACCCTTCGGCACACGTGTCCTTCCAGAGTTACACCTGCTGCCAGGACAGCTTGCCGCGAAGAGCCTAAATCTGAGGAGGCACAATTGCAGGGGACACCCAAGTTGCTTCTTGTCCCCTTGACCAGCCCGTGAGCGCTGTAGTGGTTAGGGCAAGGTTGCCTATGTTGTTAAAATTCTGGAAACTTCTGTCCATGACACAGGTGCTCTACTAGCCTTTGGTTGAAGGGGGTTCAGTGAAGAAGTCCTCACCCCTCAGCCTGCACCCAGGCCTTGCTATCTGGGCCTTCAGAAGCCCTGCAGACCCTCTCTCCCCAACCGCTGTGCTGGGGTTGTATTGAACTGTCTGCCGTACTGGGGAGGGTCACGCTCCTGTGTGCACGCGGCCTCTTCTTCCCTTCAACATTTCCTCGGAGAAGTGGTCCCTGTTTCTACAGGCACTTACTGGCCCCTTCTCAGGGCCACTTTGTTGTGTTGTTGTTATTGTTTTAATCAGATCTCTCATCCTCTTTTTTCCTCACAATGACTGGCACACAGTTGGCATCTAATAAATGTTGCTTAAAGGGTAATTCCAGCCTCCAGTCTCTGCCTGGTGTTTTCTTCCCCTGGTTCTCTCTGGGCCTTCACAGTCCCATTCAAATCTCAGTTCTCACCCACGTGCCTCGCCCCTTCTCTGAGAGCCTGTCATGTTTTCAGTTGGTGCCAACTTGCTGCCCACTTTTTGAGTTGTTGCAGAGGTCCTGTTTTGGTGTCCTCTCTCGCCTTGTAGGGCAGAGTCCTGGGCATGTGCTTAATAATACCTCTTAAGTGTTCAATGGACGTGGGAATGTGGAAAGAAGAAGACAAAAATTTCATTTCATTTTAAAAGAGACTGTTTTAAACTAGGTGTAGTAGATTTGGATAGTTTTCCTGAAATTGCACTGGATTCCATTTTTCACTGATGTCCATTTAGATTGGCTAGCGCAGGGCTTCAAGGTGGTCGGGGTTGGAGACAGAGCTGAGGCGTGGACCGTATTAGCTATAAGTAGATAAAGTGCGTGCTAAGGCAATGAACATACAAGATAAAAAATTTAAAAAACTCATTTTTCTATATAAAGTGGTTTGCAATTCTGACTTCTGGAAGAGATTTGATGTACGGGGAATAAGTCGTACCAGCTGAATGTTGCTCGAGGCAACCTTAAGTACTAGCATATTTAATCTTTCAAGAGATACCTAGGAACTGGCAGCTGGCCTCCTGAGGGAAGGATAAAGATTACTTTCCTCTTTAAAGAAAAGAGTATAAGGGAATAACCCAAATATTAGTAGTGGGTTTCTTTCTGGGGTGAGAGTGTTGGGTAATTTTTTTTCTATTTTTAGTCTTTCTGCACCTTTCATATTTTTTTAATGAGTATGAATACTTAGTAAAAAGGAAATTTTACTAAAAAGAATGAGGAATTGCTCCTTAATTGCTCCTTCCTAGTAGTAAAGAGGAAAGCAGTTTTGTGCATCAGGCTTGGTGGTCTTAGCATTTCTTCTGGTGGAGCTGGATTCCAGGGGCACTTGGAGTGGTGGGCACTTCTTGGCTGATGGGATGGTGAGGCAGGGAGCTAGGGTGGGGGGAGTCTGAGCAGGTGCACCTGTGAGCAAGGTGGAGGCTGGGGGCCCGTTTGGGGAAGGTGGAAGCACTTTTAGTGCCAACCTGCAGATACACTCAGGTACTAAGACCTGGAGATCTGAATCAAGTCCACAATAAAAACAGGAATTCAGAGTTAATACTGTTCTGACTGAGTCTCATTTCAAGAGCAGTTTCAATTAAAATGTGATTATTGGTGATTATTAAGACTTAAGAATAGCATGGATTATTAAGACTTTTGTTTTTTGTTTTTTTTTTTTGCAGTTTTTGGCCAGGGCTGGATTTGAACCTGCCACCTCTGGCATATGAGCCACAGGCACCGCCCTTTTAAGACTTAATTAAGTCCACTGTTAAGTTCCTTTCTCAGGGAGCTTGCTTTACATGTGAAAGAACTGGGTTCTAATTCTAGACTCACATCTACTCCTAGAGCATACTTATTAATTTATCCTTTTTGGTTTTAGTTTTTGAGATGAGGTATTGCTGTGTTACCTAGACTGGTCTCGAACTGCTGGGCTCAAGGGATCCTTTTGCCTCAGCCTCCCAACCCATTGAAACTACAGGCATGTACCCACTGTGCCTGGCTCCAGATTATGTTTAAAAGGCACCACTGAGGGACAGAATATGGGGGCCAAGATGGGAACTCTTGAGCTGGTCAGAGAAAGAAGCGGCTGACACATTCCCTGGTGCCATCAGAGGTTGAGCTCTAGAGAAGGCATCTAACCTCTAGCATGTGGCTATTGCAGAAAGAAAACCAATTTGCGCACCATTTCCCAAGTTCTGTTCCTAAAACGGTTTGGGAAATTAAGCCGAGGGGGTCCTTCTTGGAGATTTATAGCATATTCAAGGCCTTGGAGGGTTCTTCAGCAAAGAAATCTGTTTAAGTTTCTTTCCTCCAGCATTTCTTGTGTGTATTGGACACAGACCCAAGGTGTATGGCCTCAGAGGGGAGAGCAACTAAGACCTACTGGAACACTCCCCTGGAGAGGATGATTGGATACCTTGGTGGTTGGGCAGGTGCACAGCCTGGCAGATGGGCAAGGATTGCTAAGCAGAGGAAGAAAACGTTCAAATCACCCCGTGGCAAGCTCTGAGGTTGCAGGGTTGATGTCTTGTTTACTTCAGGGCACAGAAGGTATAGAGTCCAGTACAAAAGTGGGGCCAATGTGTAGGGCTGGCTCTAGTTCAACAGAAAATGAATAACCACAGCTGACCAGCCAGGCTGCAGAGATGCTGCCATGGGAGGTTGTGAGTGTCCTTCACTGTGTATCAAGGACGATACAGAAGCATTTGCTGTGTGGTGTGGGCGGTTGGTGCAGAAGGCCCCTAAGTGCCTTTGAGGTCAGGACTTGATGGCATCTACATTTGTTAATACTGCTCAATGGGCAGGTCTGTGCTGACCCCAGCTGACCCACTGGGTCTCTGTCACCCAGCCTAGAGTGTAGTAGCGTCATCATAGCTCACAGCAACCTCAAACTCCTAGGCTCCAGTGATCCTCCTGCCTCAGCCTCCTGAGTAGCTGGGACTAGAGATGTGAGCCACCACCATGCTTAGTTAATATTGTTTAGTTTTTATAGAGATGGCTTTTGCTACTGCATGGACTAGTCTTGAACTCCTGGCCTCCCAAGTAGGAGTACAGGTGTGAGTCACCACCCAGCTTTTTTTTTTTTTTTTAATTAAATCATAGCTGTGTACATTAATGCAATCATGGGGTACAATGTGCTGGTTTTATATACGATTTGAAATGTTTTCATCAAACTAGTTAACATAGCCTTCATGGCGTTTTCTTAGTTATTGTGTTAAGACATTTATATTCTACACCTAATAAATTTCACCCAGCCTTTTTTATTCAAAGACAGGATCTTGCTTGCTCTGCTGCCCAGGCTGGGGATCAGTGGCCCAATCATGCTGCTCTTTCTCTTGCCTAGACCTCCTATCCTTACTCAGCAGCAGTCCCTAGAGCTGAGGGGGGTTCCCAAAAGCCTGGAAATACTCTGAGGAAACAGCTGTTAGGGTCCTCCTTGTAACCTTGCCCATGACTCTTATATCTCCCCTTCCGGCCCCAGCTCCGTGGCCTTTCTGAGTTGTCAGCAGTCACATCTGACTCTGGGAAGCAGAAGCATCCTGGGCTGGGCATTGAAATGCAGGGAAGAATTAATTGACTTGGCACTCCCGAGTGATTGGGAGCTCCCTCAGAGAGAGGGAGAAAGTTCCAGGTGGGGAGGCATCAGAGGTAGCATTAGAGTTTGTAACATTTGGTGGAACAAGACATGAGAAGTGTGAATAATGGACACAGTTTAGGAATACATTTTAAAGACTGTGGATAATTCCCAGCACCTCCGAGCATCTCCAGAAAGATGCGTGTCATTTCCCTTTTTTGATTTTTGTATTTTTGTCTAGGATATGATGGGTACTTTGATTTAATAACTCAGTGATGAGCTTGGAGATAAAACTGAGCCTGTTTATGAAAACTAGGTCTGCGCTTCCTCGAGGACCATTTCCACAGAATATTGTTTTTTGTTTTCTCCCTTTTAAATAGTTATACACAATATCCCTATCTTTCCCCTCACTTTATTGATTTTCCAGGATGAGAGTACGAGGTGTGACTGTAAAGTAATGTGACTGATTATTTTAGCATACACACCAGAACTTATACAGCCAAATGAATTTTATGACCTTCAAAGACATTTTCTTGATAGGCCAAACCCTTACTGCAGATGCACAGCTATCAGAAAACACATTCTTAGCACTTTTCTATGGAGATGGTGCTTGGTGCTTAGATGCGATCTTTTCAAAACCCTCAAGGCAACAGATCTTTGTCAAGAATAGATTAATTTTTTAAGAAACAGCCTAAATTGTGGCAAATAGGTGATTAAATCAGCTAATATTATTTGCAATCTGAAATAAAACATGATTATCAAACAATCAGACTCGCAATTGTTGTTTTCTTGAAAGATGGTCTGAGCCGGTTCTGCAAGCCTGGGGATTGAGCTGAAGGGCCGTGCTCACTGGCACAGGCGTTGGTTTTTGTTTTTTAAAAAGGACAATAGCAATAGTCTTAGTACTGATTGTCATATCTTCTCTTATCTGGTAAGGCATTCAGGCTTCTGGTAGCATCTATTTTTTGGGTAGAATGAGAGAAGAATCTCAATTGTTGTCTAAACAAAGAAATCCATCAGATTTCTATTTGTGTAGCACGGAGCTGCTCGCTTACACACTTGGTGCCACTTTTCCTGGGAGGAAGTGGCTCTCCCAGAAATAAAGCTATTGAATAAATCCTGCCCTGCCCCTGAACACCATAATAACAACTAAGCTAATAGGCTGTGGTTTGCCATTGAAGGTAAGTGCCCCATCCTTAGGAACCTCAGTAGCCTTATAGGGACTTGTTTCTATTGCAGGAATAATGTGCATCTGGATACAGGGATGAGACTTTGGGGAGAAGGGGATGGGCCACAGATGGTCATGCTGTTGTTGATTGATATTTCAATTATTCAGAGCCATCTTCTTCCTGGGTTACCAGAAGCAGGTGGAACCACTTCCTGTTGGGCGGGGTAGGCAGGCAGCGAGGGCCTTCCTCCCCGGCCCTCAGAGCAGAGTGTGGGGCTGAGCCCCATGGGGGAGCTTTCTTAAACCTCCCACTGTCCTCAAAAACACATGCTTCTCAGGCGTGGCCTCACCAGACTGTCAACTGCTCAGCACAGTCCCCCAAAGAGGAGAGAACATTTTTTTGGCCCTCAACTGTATCTAGAGAAATGGTGTTAGAGATGGTCTGAAAGCCAAGCCAACCTCTGCAAATAGTGGCTTCCACCAAGGTCCTGTTTGTACGTACTGCACATGGACGCCCTGGAGAGAGCCAGCGCCTTGCACCCAAACTAGCAACTGCCTGCAGTGCTGATGGGAAAGGACCCCTGATCCCACGAATTCCTTTCCTGCCTGCACACAGCATCTGTGTCCCTCCACAACACACCGCACCATCCCTGCTGCCTGAATCCTACCCGCCATTTAAAATCCTATCCAAATGTCACTCTTCCATGCAGGTCCCCTCAACCTGGCCATCCCTCAATGAGCTCTGCTTCCGGTGGGCCCTCTTCCCATCTCTGTGGCTATCCAGGCACTTCCTACGTCGTTTTATTGCTTATGCACGTGTCCTATCTTCCTGACCTGACTATACACTCCTGAGGGCAGGGGCAGTGAGTGCCTCATCCCTGGTAGCTGCTCCGTAATGTTAATGACCATGTCACACCTCTGGTAACTGAGATGGTAACACTGTTAGAACGCATATGGTGTGTTGCCACACTCAGCTGTGTGTGCAAGGGCGGGTAGGATCGGTCTCCTTCTGACTTGCACACCGGTAATACTATGCTTTTGGCGCCTGGAAGGATGCCTTGCGTGTGGCATTCTTTATTGAAAGAATAAAGAAGTGACTTCTGAGTTTGTGCACCCATTGAATGTGGAAGATTTTCTGGGCTATACACTCGGATGAGCTATGTGTATAACACTGAGTTCAGACAGATAAAGTAACTGTCACATTAGAAATCAAAAGCAAGGTTGCAAAAGAAGGGGATGGGATGGAATGCAGGCCCCAGTCACCTAGTAAATGTGATGCTTGGGGGTGCACAGAGCCTTTGGGAGAAGCATAGGGTGTCCCAATGTGCACTGTTCTGTTGAGCACAAGTCCCCACAGCTTACCACGATGGTGTCTAAACTCTTCTCCAACGCCCACTGTTTATGTTATTGTTCCCATAGGCCCCATGGTCTCTTGTTCCAACAACAATGTATATTTAAGTCATGATTGATTTATTTTTCTGTTTTAATTATTCAAAGACATGCTGATTGGGAAGCCCTGCCGATGAGAATGGCTGATCGATGAGATAACCAGCAAGTTATAATTCTACTCCAAAGCAAAGAAGCTTGACATTTTAGTTAACCTGCACCACCATCTTATTGTCAATAAATACACAATTTACATTAGACTCTTTGAAATGTTGAAAATATCTCATGGACCCTCTTCCCACCTTCATAAATCAATAGGCAACTGGGGACCCCAGGCCGTAAAGCGTTGAGAAGGGAGTGTAGACAGTTGTACACTTAGGGGGTTTTAAGTCTATCTGTACGCGAAGAGCAGCCCAAAGTGGCAGCATCATCTCATAACGCAAGGGAGGAGGTCATTGGGAAGGTCCCGGGAGAAAGGTGGCTTTATGGAAATCAGCCAGGCCTTTCCCCCCTGGGTAACTTGGGTAGGTCACGCCCTCCTCGCTCGTTTCCCCACTGGTGAGAGGGTCCACAGCTCCGATCTCTCAGCACATGGCTCGTTTTCTGCCTTGCCACGTGGGCCAGACCTCTGCGAATCTCCGATCCCTCAACTGACCACAGCCTGGTCTTGTCTCTTACGTGTTCCTTAAATTGTCCCTTCCTCTCTCTCTCTCTCTGCTCTCTACTGCTGCAGCTGAGGACTTCGCAAGCATCCTGCGGGTGGACATAGCCTCCCAGCTGGCCTCTCTGCCTCCTGTTTTGTGCTCTTCAAATTTGCCCTGCAACTGCTGCCCGAATAACCCACCAGAAGGTCCCGCTTCTATGGATAAACTCCCTCTCTCCTGCTCCCCTGGGGAAGGAGGTCTTCCTGGCCTGGCTCACAGGGAGCTCCCTGCACTGGTCCTGCCCCTGCGCAGGCTCAGCTCCCTCCCTTCTCCCCTGGCACTCAGCTCTGAGGGCTCTAGGAGCTGCACCTTATCCCTGGGCTCTTGCCACCTACACCTGGTACCTTCTCTCTCTTATGACTCCCCTGGCTCTCCAAGGGCAGGGTTGGTTCTTACTCAGCTTTAGCCTGAATGCCTAGCATTGTGCCTGGGGCGCTCACCTCTCCTTCGGATAATAGTCACTCTATTATTTATCGAACCAAATTGAATTATAAGGGATGATCGATAGAATTTCATCAGGCGTGTGTTTGGCATATATAGATACCCAAGACACGTTAGTTGCTCTTTGCCGCTGTGAGCACTATCATGGAAAATTTCCATCCCTTTCTGGCTGTACACCCCTGCAAGCAGCTACCACCCCTACTTGTTATCTGACAAAACTTCATTGAATTGAACTCTGAATCTTAATTAAAGATTTTGTCTTCATACTTCAGGCTAAACTGGGCTGCAGGTTGAAGTTCATCTTTGCACTATTTATGAGGGAAAAATTTCTACACAAAATTAGAGTACAAAGGCGACAGCTCAACCCGTTCAGGGAAATAAACCACGCTTAGGCACATCGGTAGCTGGCCAGTGCATCAGTGCTGCCCCGAAAAGCCCAGCAAAAACAATCCCCTCCTGACCGCCTTTCCGTGCTTTCTATAATGACCCAGAGGTCAGGCTGAGGAATCAGATGTCCTGGGTTCACATTCTAGCTTGGCCTGGTGACTTTAAGCAGGCGATGTCAGGTCTCCATGCCTCAATTTCCCTGTGAGTGGAATAGGGACGGTGATGGCACCCATCTCACAGCATGTGGGGAGGATGACCCGAGAAAGGACAGGGAGCAGACCTGGAGCTGTGCCTGGCACGGTGAGTGTCCGAGAAATGTCAGCTCCAAGAGTCGCTCCATCACTGCAGGCCTGGACTCAGCTGTTGTGTAGACGCTGGGCAGTGAGATCGCGGTTTTCATTCAATAACTTATTAAACATCATTCTGATTGCTCCCAAGATCCCCTGGAGTGCCCTGGAGTCAAAAGTGAGGAAGGGCCTCATTGTGAATGATCCTGGACTTAGACCACTAGGTAGCTTTTCACCCTGCCAAGTAAGATGAGGTTTTAAAGATGCCTACTAGAATTAGCTACTAAAGGATTTTAGGGGCTGTTGAAGATAGTCGCTAATGGCACGGTGGGGCACACACCAGAATGCAGAATGCAGCGGGTTTGGGAGTGATGGAGAAGGAAGGCAGTGGAGAAGACGACCACTGGCTTTTCTTTCTTGAAGGTCAGAGATGCCAGCTGCTCTCTGAGCATTACCACTTTTTTTTTTTTTTGAGACAGAGTCTCACGATGTCATCTTCGGTAGAGTGCCGTGGCGTCACAGCTCACAGCAATCTCAAACTCTTGGGCTTAAGTGATTCTCTTGCCTCAGCCTCTCAAGTAGCTGGGACTACAGGCGCCTGATGCAACACCTTGCTATTTTTTGGTTGTAGTTGTCATTGGTGTTTGGCAGGCCCAGGATGGGTTTGAACCCACCAGCTCTGGTGTAGGTATATGGAGGGCGCCCTAGCCACAGAGCTACAGGCGCCAAGCCCTTACCACTTTTTATAAAGTGGAGCTTGCCTTCCTTTCCCTGTCTCCCTGAAAGGGAGCACGAGTCTTTGTGAATGGTACGCCTTGCACTAACATATGTTGCTATTAGGCTACTGATATCAACTATTTACCTCTTAGTCGTAGGTGTTTAAAAATTAAAGAAAATCTATTTCTTGAAAAGTGCTCTGTAAATCAAGCTTACTCAATTAGGTTTCCAGAAATTTTTCAAATTTTCCCATGGCAGAAAGTTTACGTTTGTCCTCAGATTTGAACCGTAAGAGCACAATCTTATTTTTCACTTGGTCTTCATTTCTTCGGTTGACACTTGCCTTGCCCTTGGGCTTGAGAACTTGAAGCGTAAATGATGCATAGCAAATCAGTAAATAAATCCTGCTAAGCCTTCCTCTGCTCTCTCTCACACACCTCACATTTTGTTTCCTGTTCATTCTCATCTAAGCCCTCACTCCCATCATCTTCACTGACCTCCCTGCAAATGTTCTTTGTAGGTTTGATTCTTTCCCATTATAAAAGAAGTAAGGCAGTCAGCCAACTAGCCAATCAACTAGCCAGTTAGCCCACTCATCACGTCTTGGGCGCTTTGTTCTGTCCCAGCCATTGCTACACTCGTCCTGCCCTTCTCAGCCAAGTGGTTTCAAAGAAGACCCCACATGTATTCACTTTCTCACCTCCTGTTTGCCCTCAGCACTACAATGGGGTTTCTGCTTCACTGTCCACTGAAATAACTTTCTCCAAGGCTACCAGCATGTACCTGCTTCCTCGTTTCCAATTCTTCTCTTACTTTATGCTCTGCGATACAGTAGAACCTCTGTCAGTTGGCCAGTCAAGGGATGGTAACAAACCGGTCAGCTTACAGAGGTGGTCAACATAAGGAACTAGGCCTGCTGTACTGAAATGTACATATGGTGCATGTCCAGTCTATGAAATTAGGTCAACTGAAGGAGGTGGTCAATGCAAGGAAGTGGTCAAGTATGGAGGTTCTACTGTATTTGACTCTGTTAATATTGAATATAAGTCACAGCCATCAGTTTTGTAGGGGTAGAAAAAAGATTGAGTATCATTGATTATAATCCAATGGCCTCATTTTATAGATGCAGACATAAAATTCTGGAGAAGCAAAATACATTGAACTGTATTAATCAGATTTTGCTGCAATAATGCTGTGTAACAAACTACCCTAAACATAGTGATTTTTCTCCTAGTGATCTGTGGGTTCAGGGTGAGAGTGCAGTTCAGATCTGCTCCACATGTGTTTAATGGGGACCAGGCTGAAGGGGATTTTGAGGGATGTGCTGCTCCTGACAGACCATGGACTGCAGAAAATGCAAAAGGAAACAGCAATGTGTCTGGAAGCCTCATCCTGCAAATGGCTTAAGGCCACTTCTACCCACATCCATTGGCTGAGTAAGCCATATGCCCAAGCGGAACATTAATGACATGAGGGAGAAGAGTACGCTTTGCAGCAGGAGGAACAGCAAAGTCAGGTAGCAAAGGGCATTGATACAGGATTTTGATTCAGGCCTGGCATGAAGAATCAGGAGCAATGATTTAATCTACCATGCGTGCTCTAAGATAACATCTGGATTCTGAAAGTGGTCATGAATGACGAGACAAAAATAAAACCATAACTAAAAATAAACAAACAAGAAACTTAAAGCTAATGGACTTGGCTTTTTTTTTTCCTCAAGAGACAGGGTCTTTTTCCGTTGCCCAGGCCGAGTGCAGTGGCACCATCATAACTCACTATAGACTTGGACTCCTGGACTCAAGCGATCCTGCTGCAGCCTCCTGGGTAGCTGAGATTACAGGCATGAGCCACCACATGTGGCCAACATTTGGATTTTTATTGTGGATGAAAACAATGATGGAGAATTTGCCAGCTGAGACACTGACATGGCAGGTCATAGTGGGTCTTAGCTATGGAGTGGTGACCTAGCATCAAGAGTGCTGAAGCAGGGTCCAGAGCTTAATAGAGAAGCTCAGGTGGAGCCTGTACGGAGCCTGGGACATACCTGGGAATGTCTAGCCAAGTGGAGGCGAGGGGCTGGCTGGTGACACAGGTAGAGCATGCTTAGGAAGAACAGATAACTGATCCAGGGGATGGGATGGGGAGGGGTCGTAGGATTTCAACCCCAGTCTGGAAAAGCACCACATAGGGAAGGCATGTTGGAAGTCCAGAAGAACAAAGGAAACCCGAGTGCGGAAAGCACGCTGTGTTCACCATGCCCTGAAATACAACAACCAGGGGACACCCCCGAGATTGTGAGCTGTATTGCTTAGGACAAATTCATTGTTCTGCGCTGGGCCGTAAATTTACAGATGTTGTTATGCCAAGAAAGGGCTATGGCTGAAAACAGAAATAGCTCCAGATTGTTTTAAATATTCTCATGGGCGCTAGAGCCCTCCTGGGTTGGTAAGGGAAAAAGTGTTTATCTACTGCCATTCCAGAAACTGCTCCTTGGACTGTCTAGTGGCTGTTAGAAGAAAGAGTATAGCTCTGTATCACGGGGCCTATTCCACAGGGTGAATTTCACTTGGGTTTTCAAAGATAAAAGACTCTTGTCTCACTTATACGTTCGTCCTTGTGCACCTCAATGGTCTCCTCTGGGAAGTCTCTGAGGAATCTGAGCAGGGTGGTACTCCTTCAATCCAGAAGCAGCCACAGAATTTCACTTCCTTTTTTGTCCCATAGAAAGGGTGTGCCAACTAAAACGGATTAGTGTAGTAACAATAAGTAGCAAAACAAAACATGAAAACAAAGCACAGCATTCAGAGTGAGCCAGGAGATCCATGTTTTTGAATTAGTATCTTCTTTTATTAGGGCTGGTTTCTCGCCATCTGATATCCTCGTGTCCTTAGGGTGGTCAGGCCCCTTTCTGCTGATCCACACATGCGGATTATTCTCTTTGGGTCTTTTCCAGGGGATGCTGCCAGGTCTCATGTCTTTGTACTGAGTCAAATGGTGTCCTCCCCAAATCCATGTCTTCCAGAACCTAAGAATGTGAACTTATTTGGAAACAGGGTCTCTGTAGGTGCATAGCGTTCAGATGAGGCTGGACTGGATGAGTGTCCAGTGACTGGTGTCCTCTCACGAAGAGGGAAAGTTGGGCACGGAGATGTAGGGAAGGAAGATGGTGTGAGGATGCAGTCAGACAGTGGGGGCACAGGTGACAGGGCAGGGACTGGAATGGCACAGCTGTGAGCCACGGGACGCCGGTATGCTGGCCGCTACCGGGAGCCAGGATGACGGAGGAAGTAACTCCCTCAGGGTCCTTGCTGTCCTCAGAGAGAGCACGTCCCTGCTGACACTTTTATTTCAGACTCCCAGCCTCCAGAATTGTGAGAGAATACGTTTCTATTGTGTTAAGCCCCCATCTATGATCATTGGTTAGAGTGGCCCTAGGAAGTAGCCCAGTCTCTTTTATTTTATTATTATTATTATTATTTTGAGATGGAGTCTCATTCTATCACCTAGGCTAGAGTGCTGTGGTGTCATAGCTCACAGCAACCTCATACTCTCAGGCTAAAGTGATCCTCTTGCCTCAGCCTCCAGAGTAGCTGGGAGGGCAGGTGCCCACCACAATGCCGGGCTAGTTTTTCTATGTTTAGTCTCTTGCTCAGGTTGGTCTTGAACTCCTGAGCTCAAGTCATCCTGCTGCCTCACCCTCCCATGGAGTTAATTACAGGCGTGAGCCCCCACACCCAGCCAGCCCGGTTTCTTTGCCCCCTTTGTTCTCACCGAGTCAGGGCAGATGAGCCAGGGGCCTGGCTGGAGGCCCAGCCCTTTCACTCAGCAGAGCAGGCCAGGGCCCGTCTCTAAGTTTTCCTTTTTGTATAATGGATACAGCGAGGATATTGGTGGAGATTACAGGGCGTGTGTTTATAAATTTTGTTTTATGGGTCAGTAGGATGCCTGACCCATAGCAAGTGCTTAATAAGTGTTAGTGACTATTAACCACACAATTTTCTGAAGTCTTGAAATCCATTTTCATCCAGCCCAGTATGAGCTTTCCCTGATTTTCCTTTTCTAATAAAAGCAAATCAGATCTTTTCTATTCTCCCAGGGACATACACATGGCATCTGGGACAGTGCCTGACACAGAGGAAGGCACTATCTCTGTCTTTAAGGGATGAAGAATGGAAGATGAACATTTTGTTTCAGTATCTCATCAGAGGACATAGATTACAGATGTTACGAGGCTTAGTAACCAGCTTGAAATGTAAAAGGTGAAGTTTGTTCACACCGGGGCACGGGTAGCCAGCCTCCAAGATGGCCCCACATGGCTCGCCCTGATATTCACACCCCTGCCTTGTTCTCAACTCCTGTTGTACCAGGGGCAGTCGGTGTGACCAACAGAATACAGCAGAGGTGACAGTGTGTCACTTCCAAGGTCAGGTTATTAATGACTGAGGCTTCCATCCTGGATGCTGTCTCTCACTGGGGGGAAAGGCCCTCACAGCAATGCCTGCCCACAGCTATGTGAGCGCATGTGGGAGAGGTTCTCCAGCTTGACTGTAACTTTCTGGAAGACCCTGAGCCAAAACCACCCAGTTAATCTGGTCCCAGAGTCCTGACCCTCAGAAATGTGAGATGATAAACATCTGTGGCTTTAACAACAGACGGTCTGGGGGGGATTTGCTACACAGCAGTGGGTCACTTAGATTTGGGGGGCATTTGCTCACAACAGTGGGTGACTAATACAGGCAAAGGGGTAGAAATGGCTAGGATGGGCCAAGGCTAGGATGAGGGACTGTAATAATGGATGAGTTTACAAGATGCAGGCCAGGCAAGGAACCCAATCCAGGGTGGGCTCTGGGGAAGGGGCAGAAGGGCTTTTTTGACCTGAGCCAGTGCTTCTGGTCCAGAGCTTGGAGGGGTGAGAGCCAGAACCAACCACATTCCTGAGCATCAAGACTCAGTGACCTCAGAGTGGACCTATCGCCTTTTGACCTTCTTTTATACAATTTCCAGTTGGACCCACAGTTGATCATTGTATCTAAGAGATGATCAAAGTCCAATGAGTAGGGGCAGCACCTGTGGCTCAACGGAGTAGGGCGCCAGCCCTATATGCCGGAGGTGGTGGGTTCAAACCCAGCCCCGGCCAAAAACTGCAAAGCAAACATACAAACAAAGTCCAATGAGTAAACTTGCCAAGAATTAGGTCAAGGCAAAGATCTGGGGATATGGTAACAAACATGGTGCCAAGGGATTATAAATATGTTTTGAAACACTGATAATATTCTTTTGTTTCTTTGAATTGCCCAACCTCGTTAGCTGTCTGTCAAGCTGAGAATCAGAATGGGGTTTCCCAGGCCTTTTCCAGTGGGTCACAGTGCAGTTGAAAAACAGACATATTGGCTAGGTTTATGAAGACATAACCTCCAATCCAAGTGGCAACTCTTTTTTGAATACCTGCTTGGCTAGATACGAAAGGACTTAGAATCTTTGACACATTCGCTGCAAGTACCCAGTGTCCTGTGTACTTACCTTGGCTACACAGAGATACGTAAATTGAATCAGTCAAAGACACTTGTGTGCTCTGCACAGGCCAGGTCTTCATGTTTACCTGCCCTGGTTTTAAGTCTTGGAGCCCCGCTGACTTAGTGGCTAATCTGACCAATTGATTTGAACCCTGCCTTTTTACAGGGGCCTTAGAATCCTTAACCCACAGAAATGAATAAAATAGAGTTCTCCACATGCCCTGTCTTACAGACAGGTTGGACTTTAGGCAATTGCTGCTCTGCTAATGTAAAACGAGAGACAGTAGCTCCCAGTAGTGAAGAGTACAGACTCCAGAGCTAGACAGCCTAAGTTTAAATCTCAGGCTGGCACTTACTAGCTGTGTGGCCTTTGGCCAGTAACTTAACCTCTCTGTGTCTCAGTTTTCCCAGCTACAGATGAAAATGATAATAATAGTACATCCCCTACAGAGTGTGTGGAGGAACAAATGAGTTCATCTGTGGGCAGCACTTAGCATAGCTCCCGGCCCACGGGAAGCATCCTCTAACCGCTCCCTCACTTGCACCCTTTTATTATGCAGGATGCAGAGGCTGGAGCAGCTTGGGCTGCCCTCTCTGGGCTCTAACTTAATTGCCCGTGGGGGTTCACCTGAGGCAGATGTCCCTCTTTACCACAATGTCTCAAGGGTTCTTTAAGGACTTCATAAAAACAAAGGATTAACTGCAGATGATTAAGCCCGAAGATGACGGAAACAGACCCGGGTACAGTAAATAATGATCTTAGGCAGGATTATATTCCTGCAAACAATGCAGCATGTCCTCCCCGCTCGCGCCTGTTGCCAGTCCTCCTCAGGAGGGAACTGGTGGGACCCCCTCAGTGGCCAAGGGGAATGTTTCTGTGCGCCCAGGATAGTATAAGTGGGCTCTTAGAGGAGGTAGCCCTTAAGCTGAGAGCCGAAGAATGACCAGGATTCACCAGATGGAGAAAGAGGGAGGCCACAGCAAAGGAGAGAAGAGTGGGTGGGGACCAGGATGAGGGAAGCAGGCACCTGGGGTGCAAAATTTAAGGAGGCCCATGTTTGCAGGGTCATCCAAGAGAAGGGCTGGCCTGTTCACAGCTCTGAGAGTGAGGGCTTCCTTAAACTTTTTGTCCTAGATGCCTCATTTGCCTCACCTGAGTCCCGGCCCTGGCAAGGAACCCAGGCAAAAGCTGGGAAGGGTGAAACGAAGTGGCAGCACCAGGAACAGACAAGTCATGCAAGATTGTCAGAGCCTAAAGGGGGATAGAGACCACTTACAGTGTGGCTAGGACTTATGTCATCAAAGGCCCCATGGGCCAAATAAAGCAGGTTAATTCTTGTCTGAAAGTGACAAGGTGCCAGCAGAGAATTCTGAATAGATTGTGACATGGTCAGATCTGCACATCAGCGAGAGTCTTCTGGCACGAGTGTGAAGGGCTGATTGATGGAGGAAGGGAAGAAACTGGAGACTGGGGGGCCAGTTCAGGACTCTACTGAAGGGTTCCTGCCCCAGAGAGAGATGATAATGGCCTGAAACAGGGCACTGTCAGTTGGGAGTGAAGGTGAAGAACTCACTCGAGAAGTTTCGAAGGCAGAATCGACCATATTTGGTGACTGATTACAGATGAGCATCAAGAGAAAGAGTCAAAGATGGCACTGAGCTTTCTGACTGGTGGTGGACTTGGAAGCCATGGTGAGTTATTAGGCAAGATAAGAAGTACAGGGCAGGTGGTGAGTTATTCGGCTTCCCTAAGTCCAAGGTAAGCCCCCTTGTTGCCACATTTGTTTTCACAGGACAAGCTCTCTGGGGCTGCGTGGATATTACCCAGGCTTCCTTTATGTGGTGTGCACACGCTGTATGTGCGGCTGAGCTGAATTAAGTGGCTGCGGCCCCTCCCTGTCCTGCTCATTTGCTCCTAAGTAGCCTTGGGGTGCTACTGTGGTTTGAAAATTTGTCCCCTCCAAAACTGGGTCATGCAGGCTCTGCCCTCGGGAATGGTCTCTACAGAGAGTCCCCACCACCAAGAAGGCTCTTTACCAGAAGCAGCCTCTAGACCTTGGGCTTCTCATTCTCCAGAACAGGAAGAAATACATTCCTTTTCTTTATAAATTATCCAGGTTGGGGCATTCTGTTATTAGCAACAGAAAAAGAACTAGGACATGTGTCAATGTCCTTTTAAGGATGGCTGAACTGTGGGACCTGATGAACACAGTGACACACCCAACCTCCCACCTGGATGCGCAGGACCGAGGGCTCTGACTTGCCTGGACCATCTTGCATAGGGGCCTGCAGTGTGACCAGATGCCAGACAAGGGGCACAGGAGGGTTGGCCTGTGGCTCTGGGAGGTAGAGGCAGGGGTGAGTAGGAGGTCAAGAGGATGATTGAGACTCAGCACCTGTGGCTCAATGGGCTAAGGCGCCAGCCATGTACACTTGAGCTGGCGGGTTCGAATCCAGCCCGGGCCCGCCAAACAACAATGACGGCTGCAACCAAAAGATGGGCAGGCGTTGTGGCGGGCGCCTGCAGTCCCAGCTACTTGGGAGGCGGAGGCAAGAGAATCGCTTGAGCCTAGGAATTGGAGGTTGCTGTGAGCTGTGATGCCACAGTACTCTACCCAGGGTGATAGCTTGAGGCTCTGTCTCAGAAAAAAAAAAAAAAAAAAAAAAAAGAGGATGATTGAGCTGCCTAGTGAAAAGGGCTTTATGAAGGTCAGTTTGGGATCAGAAAGTCAGTCAGGGAGAGGCGGGATAGAGGGCTGCCGCTTCTGAGCTGCTGCCCAGATAAGGCTGACTCAGCAGTGCTGCGGTGAGAGGGAAGGTGTCCCAGAAGTCGAGTCTGGGGCAGGGGGAAGTGCTAAGGCCGCAGGGTAGCACTTGGAGCCACATACTGGGTCTAATTTCCTCTGACCCAGGCAACAGCATGCTGATCTGTGGTCAACTAAAGCTCCCAACCCCTTTTCTATAAACGGTGGTGAAGCCAGGACATACCCTTCCTGAACTTGAGAAATTTGGAAAATACCTGCTCGGCTTGCATTTCTCCCCATTTTCATAAAATAAAGCAAGTAAAAAATGGAGTCTGAGCTCTTTGAAACATTAATTAAAGGCACCACAGTTTCCTTATTTAACTAAGAGTTGCTACCTCATCTGGGATTATAAGCAGAGCAAGAGAGCCTTTGTTGTGCTTGACAAAGTGATTAATTCAGACTCTAGTTGAATTTTGGCTTTCTCAACATCTTTTGATGTGCTAAGATGCCCCGATGAGGACAATATCATCAATTACTTAAACAAACTATTACCTTGAGAGCACAATTATCAGTTAGGCCCAGTCTACTAATTGGCAGACAGAGAGAGAGAAATGAATTCAGGATTGCAGCTTCAACCCTTCCTTGTTCTACGGGTGTGAGAGTCCTTTCAAATGTCTTGTGGCAATGCTCCTGTTGAGCTGAGGGTGACAGTTATTTTTCCACCTCTGCAAAATGCAATGGGGGTGACATGTGTCTCTAGAATGAAAGACCTACCTGTGATTGCTGACCTGGCATTATTGCAGGCAGGCTGCAGAGCTCAGCACTGGGGGGACGTGAGAGACAAGTTCATGGGTGCAAATGTCCTACTCCAGGGCTGAAGAACGAGACATGGCAGGGGCTGTCCTTGTGGTTCTGTGGGATACTCCTTCTGGGCTTACTATCCTGTGACACAAATTCAGATACAAGAGGCAGCTTATTACATTGAAAAATATATAAACATATAAACTTATACAATATTTAAATAGATTTTTATTTATACGTTTAACTAAGCCATTACTCTTTATTTTTCTCTCAAACTTAGAAAAGAGTTTTGGGGGAAGGTTTTATTCCATGTGCATATACTTGTATGTCATGGGTTTTTCTGCTGGGAGATGAAAGAACTCATTAAATTCAGGCAAGTAACCAATACTTCAAACAAACAAAAACCATCCCAGAAATGTTTCTTCCATATCAGCCACTTTGATGGCTTCATGACATAATTCAATTGCTTTGTCTGTTTTTACAATAGAAACCCAGGTTGGATGTCACGTTGTGAACCCAAGGCTTGCTGTGCTGCCATCATTCTTCTTTGATTCTCACAGGGATTAACGGGCAAGACACTATTCCAGGATCCTGGGAGAGGCCAGGCTGGATTTTCTCAGAGTGAGATGGGCATTTTTGAGGGCACCTGGGCTTGTGAATATTACCTCATATGCCTTGATATCAGGCTCGGTGTGGTGGCCCTTGTCTAAAATCCTATCATTGTGGAAGGCCAGGGTGAGAGGATGGCTTGAGCTCAGGAGTCTGAAACCAGCCTGAGCAAGAGCGAGACTGTGTCTCTACTGAAAACAGAAAAATTAGCTAGGCGTGGTGGGTACCTGTAGTTCCAGCTACTGGGGAGCCTGATGGGGGAGGATGGCTTGAGTCCAGGAATTTGAGGTTGCTCTGAGCTAGGCTGACACCACTGTACTTCTGCCCAGGCGACAGGGCAAGACTGTGTCACTGTGCCTCAAAAAAAAAGAAAAGTACACACAGAAAAAAATCGAGAGAGAATTACAGTAAAAAGGGAATGGGTTTTCACTCTGACAGTTCTAGCTTTTTGCCCAAATTTCCACTAAGCACTTCAAGAGGTGTCTTTAGCAAACTGCATGTTCTGCTCCCATTTCTTAACAAAACCTTTTGAAAAGGCAACAATTTAAGGCCTTTAAAGCTTCCAGTGCGGGCACAACTTTTCATGAAATTGCCAGCAAAGCCGATGAGAGCCACTCATGCTGAAAGCATATAGTAACCACCACAAAGGGCTTCTCTTCTCCAAAGAGTAGGACAGGTGGGTTACCTGGCACCGTTGGGCTTCACCTGTTCTTGGAGCATCACGATTTTTATCCAGGAGAAGTAAAGGAATCTTTTTCCATTTCAAAAACGTTAGCAGCCTCTGAAATGTCCAAAAGCAGCTCAGTAGCAGGAATTCTTTGATGGTGACAGTGAGGATGAACGAAGGCACCTGGGAGCTGGCTGTATCAGGTCGTACACCGTAGGAGAAGCCCATGCCTCTGTGGCTGCTGGAGCTACACTGTGAGCCAAATACCAGAGGCAGCTTATCATTTGACTATTTTCTTCTTTTGTCCAAACTTCAATCAGTTTGACTATCTCCTTAACACATAATTCATCAAAATATCCCCCAAATTATCCCGAGTGGCTTCTTTGACTGAACAATAGGCTAAGCACCCATGCTGAATCTACCAAGAGAGGACATTTGTCTTGAGGGGCGTGAAACACTGGGAACCCTTCGGCCTTTAGAAATTGAACCTTATTTTGAAAATGATCCATCTTTAATTTATTTATTTAATAATAAATAAATTTATTTTAATTTATATAAATTTATTTTGAGAGTGGACAGTGGAAGTTGTCCCACCAGCCCTGCAGGACCCATGTCATGTAGCATTTAATGACTGCTTGAGTTGTGAAAATAAAACCAAAGGATGCTATCTGAAGCCACCCATACTTTCCGTTGTCATTTTCCAACTTGAGTATCCTTAATGTAAACAATGACAGATGTGCATAATCATAATTGCGGGATACATTTGCATTAATTCCTGTCAAAGGAAAGCTGTTCTAATTATTACAGCGTGGTGATCGTGTGATGATTGCATATTACCTGCTTTACGCAGTGGTAGCCCAGGCCACCTGTACTTTTTGGATGGCACAGGATTTAATGACACAATTTAATGACATAAAAGATAAATTCCTTTCACAATGACCACTTTTAAAGTAACAGGATTGTTTAAAAAATTGAAACAATCTTTTCATTGACTCTCTAAAACTCATGCATGGGTATCCCTGGTGTATCACTTCTCGAGGCCTGCCGTATCAAAGAACCACAAACTGGGTGACCTAAAACACCAGAAGTTTATCCGTCGCACCGTTCTAGAAGTTTGAAGCATGAAACTGAGGTGTCCCCAAGGCTATGTTCCCTCTGAAAACTGCAGGGGAGAATCCACTCGTGACTCTTCCTGGCTTGTAGCAGATGACCTTGGACATACCTTGGCTTGTCATGGCACCACTCCAGTCTCTGCTGTCAAAGTCACATGCCATTCTCGCCTCTACCTTCTTACAAGGACACCAGTCATATTGGAGTAGGGGTCCCTTCTACTTTGAAGTGGCCTCATCTTTTTTTTGCGACAGAGTCCCACTGTGTCACTCTCGGTAGAGTGCTGTGGCATCACAGCTCACAGCAACCTCAAACTCTTGGGCTTAAGTGATTCTCTTCCCTCAGCCTTACAAGTAGCTGGGACTATAGGTGCCCGCCACAATGTCGAGCTATTTTTTATTGCAGTTGTCATTGTGGTTTAGCAGGCCCAGGCTGGGTTCAAACCTGCCTGCCTTGGTGTATGTGGCCGGCACCCTAACCACTGAGCTATGGGCTCAGTGGTCACACTCTGAAGTCCTGGAGGTTAAGACTTCAACTTACTTTTTGGAGGGGGGTGTGTGTGACCAAAGATGGGCACACTCTGAAGTCCAAGAGCTTAAGACTTCAACTTACTTTTTTCAGGGGGTGACACAATTGAACCCATTACATGTGGGGTCCCATTACATGTGAGTTTTAGGTTAAGAACCCATTACATGTGGGGTCCCATTACATGTGAGTTTTAGGTTAAGAACCTATTGAGACAGTCAGAAAAGGTGGCATTGGGACCAGAGAATATGCAACCAGGGTGCAGAGAAGGATGTGGAAGGGAGATGAATGGAACCTACTTTGCAATTTTGCCCATAAATATAGTGATGGTGATCTCTCTCTCTGAATATCTGAGCACAGAGACTCTAGACACTGATGGCAATGTTTGGCCAATATCCAGCTGAAGGCACTTGAGTTCTACACTGGAGTCCAGGCTGCAAAGTGAAGTTTGTGGCCAGGACGCTCTCTGCTGGTGCCATATGCTTGGAAATGTCTGAATTTTGGGCAGAGACACACGGACAGTATTTCTCTAAGAAGAGTTACATAATTAGGGCATGGACTTGCATAATAATTAGCATGTGTAATTAGGCACAGACTCCTTGTCCTTTAGACAATCAAGACATCTAATTGCAAAATTAAGATGTAATTACGTGGTCTGAGATCTACATATTTCTTTCTACCCAAGAGATTACATTTAGAAAATAGTTCATGAAAACTGATGGAAAAAACGATCAGAGAAACCCAATTTGAGGATGTCAAGGAAAGTGTTAAGTGGACTGTTAAGCCTTTTTTGGTCTTTCCCCTTAGGTGGTAGGAGAATTGTTTATAACATCACAGTCTACTTGAAAGATTAACTTTTACAAACTGTTCTGTCATCCCTTGGGACACAGGTTAATGAAGAGGAATGTTGGCATGACTGATCTGTGGCACTCACACGTGGCTCTTGAGTGTGGTTTGTAATTACACTCGAACATGAACGTCAATGTGATGTTCTGGGAATTCATTCAAACCTAATAATGCAGCCATGTGATGGAGATCTTGGGAGAGCTGGGAGGAGAACCTGCCTTCCCCTTCTGCCCCATCGTGGCTCTCCCTTGGGGCTGCTTTACAAACAGACCCATTGCAAAGTGAATGGAACCCACTTTGCAATTTTGTCCATGCGTATAGTGGTGGGGATCTCTCCCTGAAGATCTGGGCCCAAGGACTCTAGATACTGACGGCAATACTTGGCCGATATCCAGCTGAAGACACTCAAGTTCTAAACTTGAGTCCAGGCTGCAAAGTGAAGTTTGTGACCAGGGCACAGAAGAATGCAAAACAGTACTTACTTTTCCCTAAATAGTTCTGTATTTGCTAAAATGTTCTCATTTTAAGTGCTCCCTATTGGACTTTAGGTGAGAAAGGGAACAGTTAAAGAATATAGCAAAATTCCATCTTTCTAATAAGCAAGGGATTCCTACAGCGTTTTTCAGCGTTTAAGGAACCCAGATTGTAGGGATATTCTCCATGTCTTTCCTTGCCCCCTAAATTGTGAGTTGGCCGATCTGTGCATGTTGCTAAATGCCCAGTTTAACTCATTAATTTTTTTTTAAATGAACTGAACTTTTAACCTAATTGGCTGCTGGTTAAGGATCAGAACCATATGTCCAGGTTTTTCTAAGCCAGTTCTGACTTTAACTGTCTTATCCCTCTGTTCCTATAAGTTGTTGAACTACTCTAGTAATTCCAATGTTTTGACAGCCACACTGCACTTCTCAGACTGCCACTTTCTTCTGGAAAATGGCATAAAAATCTGTTGGACCATGCTTCCTGATTTTTGGTTAAGAAAATAACGCTTCCCGTATGCTTGCGGGCTGAGAAAACAAAGACTTAAAGAGGCTGTGAGCAGCTGGTGGTGGGGTCTCCTCTATAGGGCGTGTTCCTTCCATCTCTATTTTTTTGAATTTCTCTGTTTAGGCCATGAAATGTGATGAGCGACAAATTATGTGTGTGTGTGTGTGTGTGTGTGTGTGTGTGTGTGTGTGTGTGTGTGGTGGGGGTGTCAGGCTTGACCAAGAAAACACACAGATTTGCACAGGCAGCTTTGCCCTTGGTAGTTTTTTGCCTTGCCTTCTGAGCAACCGCTCTTGATAGATTTAGGGGCCAAGGAACCGAACTAGGGAGAGGACCATTTTTGAAAACAATTTAATAGGAATTCTAGGTAGGGGAGGGGCAGGTGGACTACAGCATCTCTAAGGCATCTCCCAACTTGGAAGTTTCAGGAGCCCTTGACCTCCAGCCTATCACTCCATCAGGAGCCCATTCACTCAGCTCTCGACCTCTACCTTTTCAGTCCTTAGCTGTGTCAACTGGAAACTTATTATTCTGCTTTTACTTCCAGGGAACTCAATAATTTGGATTCCTAGGAACCAAAAGCACACATGCAAATGTACATTTCTCCATTGTAATAATTCACTTCCCCGTCCCTCCCCAGGTACTCCACGTCAGCATTCTCAAGACTGGAGACGCTGGGCATCAGACACCCCAAGCCTTCTCCTTTCATTGGAAACTTGACATTTTTCCGCCAGGTAAGGGTTGTCTTTCCACTGACTCCTGTCGTAAAATACGCTGAGCCCGGCAAGGCTTCCCCATGAAGCGCTGCTCTCGTCCATGTCACCCACCCGGCGTGGACTCTCTGTGATGTGATGAGCCCTCCTCTACCTGTATGAATTCTTACGTGAAGAAAATGATCCGCCTCTGATCAGTCGTCATTACATATTGATTGCTGTCATCCATCTGTTCACCCATTCATTCACTACAATGCCTAAATAGGCTTGGAAGAAGCAGACGTTGCTCATGCCCTCAAGTTCACCATCGACTAATGGTGTTCAATTCCAAATGAGATGTACCCCTGGGCTAGACTGGGTGATGTAGATGGGGACTGTGGTCCTCCTTCAGAGGAGAGAGTGATCCATCAGGGCTGGAAGTGTTCTGGGGACTTCTTTATGGGGGGGGGGTTCCTGCATTGAGATAAGGACACATACACCAGCTGGGGCGCAACACACATGTGAGGGCCCCGACGTGAGAATGACACCGTAGATCACCCAGTAGCCTGGCATGACGAGGAGCCAAAGATCTGGGAGCACCGAGAGTGCGGGTGTGTGAGAGGAAGGTGGTGGATTCCTCATGGGCTGGCCAGGCTGGCGAAGAACTATTCCTAAACTATGTTTTTGAGTAGGAGAGGGGCATGAGAATGGAAGATTACTCTGCAAGGGACAATGTACGCCAGAGCCATAGGCTCCATTCGCGCTGAAGTGCAGGTGTAAAGTGATGAGGGCTCGGCCCGGGGTGGTGCTGAGAGCAAAGGGAGCTGGACTTAGCATATTAACACATTTGCTGCCATGCGAGTTGGATTTCACTTATTCTAGTTGTGAGCCCAGGGCCTCATGAAGCATATATAACTCACACATCTCTTGACCTATCTTGACCTAATAAAGTACTGTGGCCCCAAGGAACAAATGTTTTTATTTTCCTGGTGTGTCAGTCAATGTGTTTAAGAACGTTTGTGACTGATTAGGCCTAAAGGATTTGAGGCAAAGGGAGCCAAGTGTGAGTCTAAGTTTTAAGCCGGGGTAACAGAAGGAATGGCCATGAGTTGACAAAAATAAACGTTTCAGGGAGAAGGCGTATTTTATTTTAAGGACGTTGTCTTCGGTTTGGCCAGAATGTCCTGTCAGTGGCCCCGGCCAGTGGGCATCTGCAGATACAGGCCCAGGACTCTGTCTTCTAAGGGTGTTTTTTTCTTTCATCGGGTTTTCTCAGAAACCATTTGGTTTCTTCTGCTAACTCATGGGGACACTGCCACCAGACTCCACATCAGAAGCTGGCAGATCCTGCGTGTGGACAGCCACTAAGCAAATAAAGGCAGGAAGAACTAAATTGGGGCTAATCTTGATAATATTTCTTAACATCTCCTTAGGACTTCTCCACCCCCGGAAAGGCTGGGGCTTGGCACCAGATAGGGAATGACACTAGGTATTTCTGTCTTTTTTCTTCTCTTCCCAATTTCTTTTTTATCCTTTCTGTTTCTTTCTCTGCCCATCACCTTTCCCCACTCTTTGTTGTTGCCCTGACCCTCATCCCAGCGTTTTGAAATGTCCTCTTCTCTCATCTCTCTGTCTGGGATGGGCAGTTCACAGCTTTTAAGCCCACCAATTATCTCATTGAGGCTTCCTGGGAGACTCTGGAAACAAGGGAGAAGAAATTTAAAAGTGTCAAGATAGAACAACAACCAGGTCAGAAACTTAAAGAAAGTATGTTTCACAGATTTGGGGGAGGGGTGGGAATAATCAGTTGCATTTGGTTCAGTAATTCATTTGGTATTGACATGTTGAGGAAAACAGTGTGACTGTCAACACAAGGAGGACACCAGGCTCCTGCCTCTGGCCGGTCCCCACTTTCGTTCCTTTACAGCCCATCACCCCATATGTACACCAGTTCTTTCTAGATCATAGACATTTTAGGGACTATTTTTGTATTCATATACACTTTCCTTGGTATACAGTGAGCTTACATGGCGAAATTCAGGAGATTTAAGGAGAATGGGGCATGGGTCAGGCTGTCCCTACTCCCCTCCCCCAAGTAGCACGTTTCACACCCACCCCATCCTGACTCACACATAAAATATTTTCAGGTAGACTCCATTCCCACTGCATAAAAGGTCTAGCCTTTTCCAACCCATTACGCACGTGGTGCCCTCCCCATCAAGTACTTCTGCCCATGTGCTCCATCCCCAGCACACAACTCTGTCCCTACGGCTCATGGGTCTAGCCCTTTCCAACCCCCTCATCCTTCCTTCACCCATGTGTATTTATTTCCAGGTACATTCCTTTCCTAATATAAAATGTGTCCTATATAAAGTTATGCTAAGGTTCTTATGTTTAAAAATATATTGTTTTTTTTTTTGAGACAGGTCTCTGTTTGTCACCTCAGGTAGAGTATAGTGGTGTGATCATAACTCACTATAAGCTCAAACTCCTGGGCTCAAGTGATCCTCCTGCCTCAGCCTCCTAAGTATCTGGAACTATAGGCATGTGCCACCATACCTGGCTATTTTTCTATTTTTTATAGAGATGGGGTATCACTTTTGCTCAGGCTGGTCTCAAACTCCCAGCCTCAAGTGATCCTCCCACCTTGGCCTCCCAAAGTGCTAGGATTTACAGGCATGAGCCACCGAGCCTGGTTTCATATATACTGATTTTAATTAATATTTGACTTGGATGGATCAGAACTTGTGATAATTTGGGATAGATTCAGTACAAGTTCATACACATAGTGGCAGTAAAAAGGAGCATGGCCAAAAATAATTTTAATGAAATAAACCAGATCTCAAAGGGAATGCTATAGTTAAGAAGGCAAACATTTTCAAATGTTTCAGCAGCAATTATACACAAATAATTTAGGTATGGATGATCTTTTTTCTATTAAAGCAGAGCTGCCCAAGACTTTTTTGCTTGCTGTTATTTTTTAAAAAAGCTATTTGTTTATTCCATTATTCCAAAGGACTTAAAAGCAATATAACTTCAATTTTTTATTGTTTATAATTTTCTTCTTGCTGTTTCAGATATTTTTTCCTAAGTAAGTTTGAGTGGTGGGAATTTTGCTTCATTTTATTCTGACTGCAGTGTATGTTTCCTTCAGGGTTTTTGGGAAAGCCAACTGGAGCTGAGGAGGCTGTATGGACCTCTGTGTGGGTAAGAGAAACTCTGTTTTTCTACTATTTGCTGTATTTTGATTTTTGTGTGTGGAACGGACATGGAAGTAATGTAATGAATAGGAATGTCCCATGGGCTTATACGTTTTGAGAGGCCACAAAGAGGGTGCCACGCAAACAGACAGGTTTCCAGAGAAGACTCTGGGGCTGCCCAGGGGCACACCAGGCCAACCTGAAAATAATGCCACGTCCCAAGCTTTACAACCCTTCTGAGCTGGGTGCTATTGTCACCTCCCCCCACTGTGCCAAGAGTGTGCTGCCATGGGATAAGGCAAACAGCCCAATTTGCCTTGACAACCCTGACAGATGTTCCCCACCAACTTATCTCAAACTCTCTTGGATCTGCGTGTTTCCACCCTATGGGTAGAGTGTGCTGCCTGCAGTTATGACCACGGTAGTTTATCTCCTAGTCCAGTTCCCTTTTGAAAGTGAAAGAAAGTGCTATTAATAATTACCCCAGGACTATAGTATAAACCAAGACTCTCCTGGATGTGCTGGGATGTCGAATGTAGCCCTTGCCTTTGTTTCTCCTGAATTTTCCCTTTTAACGTGTCCAAGTATGCTCTTCTGGTGAACAAACCCATGTCCAGACCATTTACTGTTCAAGACATAACCGACTTGAATCATAGTGATTCTCTCTGTGTCCTTCCCCACTGGAGACTTATCCATCTTAGTCAGTTTTCACAAAGCAGATTCTCAGACCCTAAGATGTTTTTCTGATAGCTTTTTCTAGATCTCCAAGTTGGGGATAACCTTTTCCAGGTACATTAAAGTTCTCTTGTGTTGCTAATGTATGTCCTAATGGGCTCTAGTGGTTTGTGAGCCCTTCTGTCCAAAGAATTCACGAAGTCTGTTCTTCCAGGGTGCATCTTTGCACAGGATTGGCTTGTCCTCTTTGTGCCAGTGGCCCTTCCCTGGAGACCCATGGTTTGGGACAAGTTCTTCTACCTACTTTTTGGCTTGCTGTGTGGCCCCGAGAAAGTAATAAACTAAGATGTTGTGCTATGTGCTCTCTGTATTAGTTTGTATTGCTGCATAACAAACAGCCCCAACTCAGTGACATAAACAGCAATTTATTACTTATCCTATGCCTAAGGGCCAGCTGGAGCTGGCTGGTCTAAGCTGCACTTGGCTGGATTTCCTTGTGTGTCTGCTGGGGAGGGGCTTACCTGGGGTATCCTTCTTGGAAGGGCAGGCTCCCCGAGCACATTCTTCTCACGGTAAAGGCAAGGGCTCTGGAGAGCAAGCCCAATACTGCAAGAACATTTTAAGCTTCTGCTGCATCACTGCAGCTTATATCCTATTGCTCAAACCAAGTTACATGACTAAATCCAAAATCAGAGCAGGGAGGCACACATTGGCCCCTGTGAGGCCCAAGCAAATCACTTGGCCAACCCCGTCACTGATGGTGCAGGGAGGTCAAGTCACTTGGCCAAGCCTCTCACTGATGGTGCAGGGAGGTGCACTCTTCTGATGGACAGCCAGGGAGGAAGTCGTGTTTTTAAAAATAAGCAACTCCACCCCAGTCTCTGAGATCTCTTTTAACTTGGCCTTCACTTTCTTTCTTTCATTCTTTTTTTTTTTAGTGCACACCTTCTTGCTTTTAAGCATGATAGGTACTCAACAAAGGCTCAAGGGATTGAACTGTTTACCTTTCTCTTGCTCTTATGCTGTTCTATTGCTTTCTGAAAGTTCTCATCCCAGCTCTCTCTTTCCAGTAGTCTCATTCTGTGGCTGACTTGGCACTGACCTTGGAAACCATCTCATCTGTTTCTGAGACATAGCACTGACTCAGAATGATGGTGGCTTCACCAGAATTAGAAAAAGTCCTGCCTGAGTTTGAATTCTAGGAATCACTTCCCTTGAGTACTTCTTATACAGATTTCCAGAGTAGAGCCATTGGGCATTGTAAAATAATTTTTAAATGTTAGATGAGTTTAAAGGGTACTGTATTAACTGGTGTGTGTGTGAGAGAGAGAGAGAGAGAGAGACTCAGGAAAAAAGAGAGAGAGAGGGAGAGAGAAAAGTGAAGAGTATTAGTTTCCTTGACAACAGGATGTCCAATCAACTTCCCCACAACTTTAACTAAGTTAACACAATTTATCCTTTACATTTCAAGAAAACCTAAATCATAGAGAATGATTTCAGATGAGGTTAAAAGATCAGAATTGCAATATCATCTTCACTCTTTGTTCTCATTCCTGGTGAGAAGGAAAAAAAGAAAGGTGATGGCATAATTTCTCCATACAAAGCTATAGACTTTTTCTCCTTTAGAAAAAAATAGGTGAGCCATAAAATGCTGATTTCTTTTCAAATGTGTCCACTCCCAGATTTAGGGACCATAGAATGGTGGAGTCCAAATGAAAGGATTGAAGTGGTCTACATCTAAGGTCCTTTCTAACTTTAAATGTTATTATTATTATTTTTTTTTTTTTTTACCGCTTCCATTTAGCAAAAGCATTCCACTGACTGGGAATGTCAAAGATGTACTATGATCCATGAACAACAAAGATGCTGAGGAAACAACTTGGCTTACATTACATTAATTTCTAGAATACTTTTAATATTAGGAAATATAATCAATTCCAGCTTGGTCCTCTTAAAAATTGACATAATAGATTGATTCATCTTTTGACAAATGAAATGTGCTATTGATGCTTTGGAGAGACGCACTAGGTCCTTAGGTAACTGCACAGCACCGAATGTTGAAAGAGATGTGGGCAGGGAGATCGCCTCACTGCTCTGGACTGGAAAGCCAAACGTGGTGATTGAGCTTATTATTTGCCTGTCATCTAGCAACTCAGCCAGGATTCAGAACCTGAAACTGGGAATTAGCTCCTTACTCTTTTCCTCTTCCACTCACTGCTATAGGAAAGACAGTGCTGGAGGGGTGACGACATCAATGTTTATTATCACTACTATCACCATGTTGCCACCACCAGCACAACTGTCATTGCAAACCAAATGTTTTCACTCTGAGTCTAATTATGGAGGCTGCTTTGCCAGGCTCTGTGTAAATGAAACTACATGTCTCTACCTTCTTTGAATGTGAACATGAAGCAGGTGGACTGGCACAGCGTGGACACCTGTACAGTTTTCATTCAAGGTACTTGACAAGAACTCCTCTGAATTGTACATCGATACACCGACCACATCACACAGAGGAAGCCAGGCTTGATTGCTTTGGAAAATCTTCGTCAATGAATGACTGCGTGTTATCTCCTTCAGTCTCAGGATGAGCCCCAAGTTGGATTTATATTCCTTCCCAAACCCTACAAGAATAGTATCAGCGTAATCAGCATACATTGGTGATCGAATACAAATCAAATAGATTAGGCCCCTCTGATTTGTAATTGACTTTGTAATCCAATAGATGACATGCCCTATTCATTACTACAAATACTTAGTAAATAGGTAAACGTAAACATCGTACGTAATTCATAAAGTACAGACGAGCTACATGCTCCCATTCATTACTACAAATATTTACACAGTCCTCAACTTCAGCTCATTAGTAACCTCTACAGGCCCCCATACAAAGCTCCTTTATCTCATCTGTCTGTTTGGTGCTTATTCTATAGTTCTCCTTTTGTTTAGCCTCATCCCCATTTCTTCCTGACCCCACATCACTTTAGCTTTGATCTTGAGCATAAACTTAGCTCCCTCTTGTTGAACTTGACTTTCGTGCTTCCTGACCTCCATCACTTGTGCTGCCTTATATTGGTGAATCCTACACTCCTGAGTCCCTTCATGAAGCCAGCTTTGTTGCATAATCTCAAATACTCTCATTAAAACACTAAAGGGTAATAGGTAAGCATAAACATCACACATAATTCACAAAGTACAGACAAGAATACAAAAATAAGTATACCTGCTCCCACCCTGGCCCCCACCACTCTCTCACCAATTTCTCTTCCTGAATAGATAGATAATATGTGATACACGCTGTTCTTTACCTTGCTTTGTTCAATAATGGCATTTGGGAATTGTCCCATCTCAATACATTCATTTTTGTTAAGTGACATTCTCTTCTTTAAGGATTTCATAGTTTGGATATATCCTAATTTTTAAAACAAGCTCTCGACTGAACATCTTTTACAAATGATCCTGCAGCAAATAATGCCATACATTCTTATGTAAATATGTACAATAACTTCCTAGAAATAGAGTTCTTAGGTCCAAGTTTGTCTTCATTTTTTATTTTGATAAGTATTACTGAAATGTTCTCTCTGGAAATCATATTAATTTACATCCCCATAAGTAAGCATATGAAGAGCGCACTGTGCCTTTACATGCCTGCTATTAAAATGCGCAGTCACAATTTTAAATCTTTGCCATTTGGTGGTATTTCACTGTGGTTTTAATTTCATTAGTCACGAACAAGTTTGAGCATCTTTTCATATGTCTAATTTTTTTGTTTGTAGTTTTCATGTTTAAAATCCCATTGTATTTTGTTTTCTGAGGACTCCTGTGCCACTTTTCCATTAGGTTATTCATCTTTTTCCAGTTTCTTCGTAGAAGCTCTTTATACGAATATATTTTTAAAAGTAGCCATTTGTGTGTTGCAAATATTTCCCTTTTATCATTTGTCTTTGACTTTCTATGTTTTTCCACTTAGAAAACATTTGTTTTGCGTTGTTGAATTTAATTGATTTTAACAGTTTATACATTTTGTATCTTACTCAAAAAGGCTTTCTCCACCAAGATATTTTTTTAAACTTCCATTTTTCTAGTATTTTAATTTTAATTTTTAAAATTTAGGATATTTGCTATATCAAGAATTTATTGGAAAGTAAAGATGGAAGTAGAGACCCTTCATTTTTCTAGATGGTGGTGGTCCATCTGGAGAGTCTTTCTTTTCCAACTGATTTGAAATGTCACTTTTATTACTTGTTAATTCCCATGTGTGTTTCTGACTTCTCTGTTCCATTGCACTACCCAGTTGAATACCCCCAGTTAGATAACATGTGTGCAGCTTCTATATCCCACAGTAGTGGGTTGTTCTAAAAAATGTCTTTGCCAGTGTCAGAACACAAAGCAATCTATCTCCCAGGAAATCTTGGTCCTCTCGCTGAACAAGTCAATTTAGCAAACAAATAAGCCTTCTGTGTAAAGGGCCTGCCTCTCAGCTTCAAAGTTCACAACACAGGAGGGGCAGGTGTCTCATACACCTCCACCTCAGAAGTTTTTAAGCACCGTTTTTAAATTTAATTAGCTAGCACACATGAACTAATAGAACCTTGTCACCAGGCCAGTGAGGAAAGTTGAGAACTTGGGGATATGTATGGAAAAGCATGTGGCATCAGCAGCGAAAATAACAAGATGGTTTCAACACTTTTAAAGCTCAGATTCCATGGCACCGTCCATTAGGAGAGGCTGGGTTCCGGAAGTGACTAAGGTATGAACACTTTTCCTGTAAGTGCTCTTAATCATGAAGTTTATGTACTAGTTGGATGGGACTAAAGAACACAGCCCAGAGATGGTTAACTCAGGTGGGAGGCGATGCCATCAGCTGTGGGAGACTTCCTGGCCGATTGCCACAGATGGAAAACCACGGAAATCAAAGGGCTTTGAAAGACTCAACCCTTTGGACCACTGCTGTGTCACGTGATTATCTTTTCACTTAGAACACAGGAGGCATCTGAATACATCAGGATTCAGAATGTGGCTGAGGATAGGGTGAGGTGGAAACTATTTCTGATGGGTTCAAGAAAAGATAAGTATTTATACTCACACTGGACGGCAGATATCTGGAGACTGTACTCACTTTTAAACGGGGCTGTGTTCAGCAGCATTGCAGATGTTGAAGAATGGGGGAAACTCAGCCACCACTGGAGAAGAGCTTCCCGGATGCTGATGCTTGGGAGTCAGGTGTAAGTTACTCCTGCTGATGTACCATGCAAGCCTCAGAATGAGGCTCATTTACTACATGTTTGACCTAAAAGTATGGCTCAGTTTTAAGAGGAATTAATGAAAACAAAAATATACTATGATCATTGAGAAAACACGGTATCCTTGAAACAGTGGAATTAAGCACAGAAATCCTAAATTATCCTGACATCCCTGACTATGAGGCCAAACTGTGGGCAATATTTGGGTCTTCCTAGCTTAGTAAAAATTGTCTTTTATGAAAGTGTTGAAAGTACAGCTGAGTATTGCCAGTTGTAAGTAATTTTACTTAATTTTTTTTAAAGTAATATTACTTAATATGATTTTGGAACCGATTATTTTCAAATATTTAAAGAGGTTTATTCTGAGCCAATACGAGTGACCGTGGATTAGAGAGACACAATCTCGAGAGTTCCTGGGAAAATACACCTGAGGTGATTGGTATACAGTTTTGTCTTGTACATTTCATGGAGACAGGAATTGTAGGTAAAATCATAAATCCTAAGTGCATTCATGGAAGGTATACATGGGTGGAAGCAAAATTAGTGTGAAAGCTGATGGTCTTTATTCCATAATTATTGAGACTCATTCAGTGAGTTCAATATCAATATTCTCACTGGTTAAAATAGATTAATCCCTAATGCTAAGCCTCTAAGAGCACACTTTTTTAAACGAGTGGAATTTATTAAACTGTTATGGCATTTTAGGGGGGGAACATCATTTTGTAAAAGTGAGTGCCCTGACATTAATCGTCTGTTTTAGGAGGCCTTTGAGAACAGGAAGAAAGTTGTTAGCAGGAATGACTATCACCAGTGCAAGTGCTTTGTTCAATAGGTAGAATTATCAAAGGAACGATTGTCCTCTGATAACCAAGCAATTTAGACCAAAAAGAGACAGAGACTATTCAAGTCCCACTTTTTCTGAATGAACTTTTAATAGATTCTTCACCCTTA
Source organism: Perodicticus potto (assembly GCA_963574655.1). Classification (NCBI taxonomy): domain Eukaryota; kingdom Metazoa; phylum Chordata; class Mammalia; order Primates; family Lorisidae; genus Perodicticus; species Perodicticus potto. The sequence goes on along the minus strand of CAUYRH010157025.1, from coordinate 21,441 downwards.
CCTGCCACTATCATGACCTATTGTTCTACTGAATAGGATACTGCTAGAGAGGTTCCATTCTTTCTAGGACTTAAGACCTTGTGGCCTAGTCTTGATCCAAAGACCCTTCTGAAGTTTACCTAATTTTTTGGATTTCTGATTTCTACTTTCAGTTCATTCATTTTCCCCATCCTCTTTCAGCAACAATGTACAGGTTTGATATTTGCTGTGTATTTTAATGACTACTGCTGCCCAAATCTTTGTGACCCACATTCATGAAGATTGAGAGACTCTATCAATTCCCTCTTTTTTGGGTAGAAACATCTGACCAAGAATGATAACTCACAATAGAAATTTGGGTTTAAAAATCCCAACTCTTGACTCTCTTACTACCTACTTCTTGTTCCCTTAATGGATTTGAAGGCAGTCGCTTCCCTCTTTGAGCCTCAGTTTTCTTTGATTTAAAATGAGGGGACTTGAACTAGATCGGTGACTTTGATACTTTGTTTAATGTTTAACCTTATTGTGATCCATTGCACACAAATACACATGAAATAAATATTTTACAAAATAATACTGTTTTTACTAAGAACCATTTGAACTATTCTAGTCTAGTCTAGTCTATTCGTGAGAAATAAAACAAATACAAGTTGGTTATGACCCATGAAATTGATTTCATAATCACTAGTGAGTCACTATTAGCAATTTGAAAAGCAAGGGGCCAGGTAATGAAGTCCTTTCTAGTTATAAGCTAGATGATACAACCCCTGTCTACATTACAAAATTGTTACAAGCCCCTGTGTTTTCCCCTTTGTGGTTTAAGATTCTGAGACACCTTTGACAAAATCAGCAAAAACCCATTGTTGGCAGCAAAGCAGAGTTGCAGCTGAAGGACTCTCCCTCCAGAGAAGAGGCTCCTGTACCTGACTTTGAGCTCAGGGTGGGCACCTCTTGCTCGGTAGGACTTTCCTTCTTATTCTTTGAAATCACAAGTTCAACCATTTTGAAATTATCTCCTAGCCTTAACTCAGAACCTTTCAGGCTAAGAAACTTACAAAATTGTATTCATTAACCATTTAAAACATCTCTCTATAAGATTTTGGGGTTAGGTGTAAATATCTTGGCAATTCATGTGGATATCCTATGTCCAAAAGGTATGGCCAGCTGATTACTTACTGCCACAGGGATCGGACAGCAGGAGGGAATGGCCTAGAAACCAGGAGTAGCCCTGTTCACAGGGAGTGAGCTAGATAGGGGAAACTGACCAGGCTGCTTTGCTGACAGTTCATTCCAGTAAATGGGCAAAGTACAGCCTGCAAAGGGTGTAGAAGGGGATGGCTCCCCATTCTAGCAAACAGTGGACAGTCCAAGAGAAGGCTGGACAATAGGTAGATGCCTGGAAAAACACCAATGAAGGAGGCCTTCCAGTGGACATTAGGGATCAACTCATGGGTAGTTCAGAAAACTGAGAGTCCTCAGGGCCTTGAAAAAGGAGTCAGGTGGAAGCACACACAGAGTGGAATGTTATCAAGTATAGACACTCTGTTCTAAGACGCAGAGTATGATGTGAGGCTCAGGACTCAGAAACCAGACCCAATCACCAGTATTGGGTGGGAGAAAAGGTCTGTCCTGGCTGGAACAGATCCAGGCTGTGGAAGCTGTCTCAAGAGGCCAAACCGAAGGTTGTTCCAGCTTCCAGGCCCAGGGCTGGGACTGCAGCTGGGTAATGGAGTGCTTGGCTGGGAAGATGAGGACTGCAGAGGATGGGGTCAGCCACAGGTTTGCATTCCTTGATGTTATACCCCAAATCCACTGCTGAGAACATCTCATCAGGCTCAAAGTAGAAGGGAACTAGTTCTTTATCAGTTACAATCCAATATAGCATCAGTAACTTCTTCATCCCCCAAGTGACAGCTCTGTGCCAATGTGTTCCCAAGCAATAGAATATCTCAAATTAAAGTCGCATAAAAGCTCTATTTCCAGCTAACATTTTCAAATAATAAATTCCATATTTAATTGAACTGTACCTGCAACAAATCCAAGTTTTTCAACCCAAAATGCAGAGAGTTATGTAACAGTCATGAATCATGACAAGCTTTACGCAAAAAACAATCTCAAAAGTTGCACACATTTACCCAGTTCTTAGGGCTTTGAACTCCAATTAATTGAGAATGCAAATAGCATTCCTATTCTATCCAAAAGGAAGAATGATAAGCCATCTTGGATTTCACAATTTTTTAAAAATCATTACTAAAATTGAAGAAGCAATGAATTCTCAATTCACATAGAGCTTGAAGTTTGTCTCTTTGATCATGATTTTGTAAGCAAAGAAACTTTTTCCAAGTAAGTTCTCAGAAACATTTTAACAGTTCTAAATCTTGTTATCCACACAGGGCAAAAGGTGAAGTCACTGAAATGGCTGCAACTCACTCCAGATATTACTGTAAACTTTTAAACAAAAAAAGTCATACACCACCACACACACATTGGAAATTCCACTAAATTAAAAAAATATATATTGTAACGTATTCTTCTTCCTTTCTCAGAACTCTTAGATCTGTTAAAGTTTGGGTTGTTTATTATGTGTTTCTGTTGTTCCTAATCACTCTTATGTGAAGCTCTTGTAAAGCTGTGTTCATGAAATAATTCTCTAGCGAGTCACTGCCAAGTTTTATGATGGCTGCACGCCTGGGGCAGCTAATGTAAACTTAACTACTAAAAATAAGTTCTTTGATTATCCTTTTGTGTCTCAAGATCATGTTCCTAATGACTTCTCCCCCCACCCCCAAACTGCAAGAATTTTGCAACCCACTCTATGAAGTTGTTTCACCTGGGTACGGCTGTTTACCGGTCTGTTTATAAAGGTCTGAGTGTCTGACACCTTCTCCAGGCTCCCCACATTAACCACTAAGGAGGTTCTGTTAGCAGATGATATATATTTTTTTTTTGCCTCTGTTTAAAAAGGAAACTATTATATTAACCTTTGCCCTCAAGCCCTAATTGGTGAATGGTTATGTCATCACATACTTAGTGATGTGCTGATTGTGGTCTTTCGTGCTACAACACCCACGGGGACCTCTTGACACTCCTGGGTCCACGGGAGAGGTGGGCATCCAGGTACTGAGTGGAGACCGGAGCCTTCCACAACAGGACGGCTCCTGCGGGAAGGAAACCCCCGGTTGTGTCATCTCCATCCTCCCCGATGCAGTGCCTGGAGTACTTTAACCACCAACGGGGCAACTGCTGAATGGAGCTTCCATTTTGCACTGAAGCTTGTTTGTAATTCTTCAAGTTCTTGTCTTTTCTCCCTGCCGGACCACAGCTTATTACTGATGATCAACATGGCTCCCAGATTCTTCCAAAAGACTTCAGCCTAAATACTCTTAGCTGCCCAAGGTCTCAGACTTCCCTGCTAAGCTGGGTTTTTCAGGCCATCCCACGAGCAAGAAGCCTCACTCAGTTCTTTGTCCACAGCTTGGCCACGGTCTATCTCTAACCTATAATGACACTTGGCATGCTGAGTCTTCCCTCCTCCAAATCCAAACCTGTTAATGAGCACCAGGGCTTCAGGGCCCAAGAACCCATGACTAACACCCACAGAATAAAGGCTTCATCTGAGTAGGTGAAAGGGGTCTTCATCCATGGCCGGCAGGAGCATGCTTTGTGATGCATGGTTATGGGACTGATGGTCTCCTGGTTCCTGGTCAGATCCAAGCATTGAGGATGGCATGGGGGACATTTTTCTTACTGTGTAAAATACACATAATGTAAGATGCACTATCCTGTTTTTCATTGTATAGTTCCGTGTCATTAAGTGCATTCATACTGTTGTACAACCGTCATTGCCATTCACATCCAGAATGCAAAGCTGAAACTCTGTCCCCATTAAATACTAACTCCTCATTCCCCTTCCCTCAGCCGCTGGCAACCACATTCCACTTTCTGTCTTTCTGAATGTTGCTGCTCTAGGTAGCCCGTATAAGTGGGATCATACAGTATTTGTCCTTTTGTGACTGGCCTATTTCACTTGGCGTTATGCCCCCGATTAACCTACATTGTAGCAGGCGTTAGAATTTCCTTCCGTGGAAGGCCGAGGAATGTGTATTCTGCCTTCTGTTTCCTACTCACCTGGAGGTGCACACGTGCCTTGCTTTCACCTTTGAGCTATCGTGAATCATGCTGCTGTGAATATGGGTGTATAAACTCCTCTTCAAGATCCTGATTTCAGTTCTTTCAGGCACATACCCACAAGTGGGTAATATGCTAATTCTGTTTGGAAGTTTTTGAGGAACTGTTACACTGCTTTCCATCCTGACCATCCCGTTGTGCATTTGGAGGACACTTCATAGCAATGCTTTCTTCCCCTTTAGCCACGATGAGCTGCCCGTTACTTCTCATTTTTGAACCTCGAGAGTGAACTCAGGTGACATTTACACTTCTCCTTGTGCTCTGGAACCCACTGGTCAACGCGAACTGCACATTTCTGATGGGAATGTATGGCTCCAGTGACCTTGTCTCTAACTTCCTGTTGGCGAAGCCAGCGAGCACATTTTTCCCCAAACTAACCCCACTATCAACAAATGCTTGCACTGCACCATCAATCCAGTTTGCTTTAATAAATTCCCGGTAGTCTCCACCCGGAAGTCCCTCTCCCCTTATCTCAGCCTTCTCTGCCAAACCCTTTGCAATTTATGTGTCTGCTTTTCAATTCTGCTTTCAGCCCCCTCCATGTTTCCTCTTTCCCACCAGCTCTCTGGGGCCGCCTGTGTGTCACGTAAGTTTTGTCCTCTCTGTCTGGGACACTTGCTGACTTCTGCCTCCTCCTCGCCCAGTCTCTGTTGTCCTACCCTCCGTGTCTGGGCTTCCTGCCTCAAGTCATTTGTCAGAACCCTGTCTGTGCAGTTTGTGGCTTGTTCATTTTATTTCTCTTTGTTTCACATTACTCTCCACTATTTCATAGAGGCGTGTTCCTGCTTTGTGACCCTTTGTGACATGTTGACTTCCTCTTTCGTACCCCATTCTCTCTGCTGAGTTGCTTACCGGGGAAAATTAACTAGCTGTGTATCTACCCAAAAAGGAGAGATGGCAGGTGGCCCATGGAGAAGGGTATGCCCAGGCACATATGCACGGGAGAAAGTACAGGTTTTAGATGAAATAAAAAGAGAGAGAGAGTAGAGGTCAAGGGCGAGCTAGGAAAATGTGGTGTTTGGGGTGATAATAGAGAGGAAAACCTTGGCAGTGGCAGAGAATGAGGCAGGCCTCGGAACTGGTGCTGAGGAGGTGGAGTATTTGAAGAAAGTTGTACAGGTGCACAGAGAAGAGAAGGGCAGGGTGAAGGTACGGGGAGAAGATAAAATCCTTTTTAAAATACCCAAATAAACAAAAAAGACATTCAATTAGCTCAAGTGAGAGATAACAGTGATTTGGATCATCATAAATGGAAGGAAAAGAAGGAGTATTTTATGAAGAAAATGTCCTGTAGGGAAAATACAGCAGTCATTGATTGTAAGGAATAAGGGATGAGTCGCCATTCGTTGCTGTGCTGACTTCCAATTCTGGAGACAAATGGTGATTCTGCCATAATGGGGAGGCTGACTGGGGCAAAGGGAAAGTTAGCTCTGCCTTCGACATAATCGGTTGGAACTTGTCTTACTCTGTTTGGGCTGTTACAATAAAAGACTGGGGGGCTTATAGACTTATAAATATCTTTCTCACACTTCTGGAAGCTGAGATATGCAAGATGAAGTCACTTGCAGGTTTGGTGTCTGGTGAGGGGCTGCTGTCCGGTTCAAAGCTGGTGCTCTCCGGCTGCGTCTCCCACAGTAGGAGAGGTGAAGGAGCTCCCTGGGGGCCCTTTTCTAAGGGCACTGATCCCATTCCAGAGGGTTCTGCCCTTATGACCTAATGACCTCCTGAAGGCCCCACCTTCTAATATTGTCACCATGGGGTTTATGATTTCAACATATGAATTTTGGGAGGAAACCAACACTCAGGCCATAGCAGGGGCCAACGCGCTTGGGAATGGGGCACCCTAAGGGTCACACAGCTTCACTAGGAAGCAGAGGGAGGAATCGCGGCATGGCTGTGCTTGGCTGGAACCCGGAATCTCCTGCCTCTCTCCTGTCCTTCAGCAGTCTGATGTGGTGTTCCCTACAGTATGTCCCTTGGACCATTGCCACTAACAACGATTGTTACGCGGAAAATGAAGGGGGAGCATTCCCCTTAGTCAAATGCTGAAAACACTGGGTCTGTCAAAGGAACCCAGGTCTTCGTAGCGTCGGATGGTAACAATGTGTTGGGAAAATCTCCAGGCGAGAAATTTAGTATGAGGTGTTTATTTGACCACAGGACATTTTTCCCCCCAGAATATCTCTGGGGCTAGAATATGGAGAACAGGCTTTGAGAGAAAACACTGGTCTAATAAACAGCAGCATTTTACTCCTAAGGAATTACACATAAAACCACCGCTGATAGGAAGAGTTTCCTTCACCACTGTGAATTATCAACATTACAAACAGTGATTGCTAATTACCTTTGTTTCAAGTTGATTCTGTGGCACTATGGAGAGGCTGGGCAGGCCCCACTGCGTGCTTGGCTTTTTTGTTTATTCCTTTTTATCCTCAGACTTTCTCTCATCTCCATCCATCCCCAAGAGTCACCATTGCTCTGTGCTTAATGTCTGTGTTTTTTCTATGTTCTTGCAAACTGCATATTACCATGTTGCGGGTATTATCTTCAGCTATACCAATGGTAATGTCATAGATCACATTCTGATTTTTAGTTTTTTCATTTAGCACTGCGCTTTCAGGATCCACCATGTCACTGTATTCCTGTTGAATCTGTCCCTTCTTAGTACCGTCCAGCACTCCACAGCTGCCTGCACCTGTCTCGCCTGGCCCTGTCCCAGTGGCCTTCAGCAAACAGTCCTGCAGGCCCCTTTTAGGAGCCCTTTATGGACCTGGGGGAGAACTCCATGGGCTATATATCTTGCTTTATGACCATAAGAGAGCTATGTCTCAGTTCCCTGGGGCCATGAACATATTAAGTGTTCATAATCCGTGAGAGTTTTCCCGCCCTGGATGTGGGTTGTGTCCTTCTAATATAGTATCTCATGGGACCATCCCAACCACACCGTGAGTTTGGCTGAGCTGATCACATTATCCTCACTTTATACAGAGACATGAGTGACTAAGATGACAGGGGCTGGTGGTTCTAGGAGGTGTGAGCAGGATTGTATAGGTCTCCTTATTAATGCAAAGTTTTTCCCCTCCACAGACTCTTCTTGTCCCTTGAATGCTCCAAACCCTTCTGCCTTATGACATTTTCCCTAACAATGAGTAATAGAATTGTTTGTTTAGGGACCTGCTTTCCTGGTAGAATGCAAACTCTGCGAGGACAGGAACTTTGTCTCTTGTTCATGCCAACAGTCCCAGTGCCTAGAACAGTGTCTGCCACTACTAGGAGCTCAGCAAATGACCAGAAGAATAGCCTCTCAGGATATGTTTTTCATGACAAATTTGTCCCCAAGGAAACCTCAAATAGAAATGTCTTGTTAATTTGCTAATTTTGGTAATTGGTATTATTATTATTATATTGTTATTTTGGGAGACAAACGAAAGGAATTAGGGGAAGTGTCTCACCTTAGCATCAAGTCTTGAGGGAAGGGAGGTTATAATCTTTTCCTTTCAGTGACTTACGCTCCATCAACTCAGTAGTTGGGTCACCAAAGTACACAGTTTCATTACACCATGGAAGGCCCTCTTGGGATCCAAAGGCAAGCAGATAAGATAAGGGGCACGCTCTCCTGGCACTCTAGCTGGGCTCCAGTCACCGAGTCATTAACCGGGTTCTTACTGGGATACTGTTGCATGCTTAGCCCCCCGGGCTGCCAACTCCCACAGCCTAAGTCTCCAGGGTCAGCTGAGTGTACCAGAAACAGCACTGGATTAGGATCAGATCTGGGTTCTGGTCCCACCTTGGCTGTCCCTAGTCATGGGACTAGAATGAGTCTCTGGACACTTTTCCTCAGTTGAAAAAATACTTGCTCCCCTGCCTAGCCTCAGGTCTGACGCAAGACTCAAAGGGACTGTGAGCTCTCCCAGGGCAGACCGTCCAAGCCCCAGGGATTCCGCCCGTGATACCCGCATTCCTTGGGCTTTCTTGCAGCCAGCTGGCACCTAGGGGAGACGCCCAACTTCAGGACCCCCCTCCCTAGCCAGCTCAGGGCAAGCTTCCCAAGTGCCTGCACACAGGTCCTCTCACCTTCATGTCCCAGGGGATCCGCACCCTGTTCCCTCCTCCTGGGGCTCCTCCTAGGTAAGAGGTAGCTTTTGGGAGATGGTTCACATTATCCAGCCATTTTCCTAGCTATGAAACAAGGGCATCGGGTTACAATGATCATCTTCAAGTTTCCTGCCATCTCTAAAGTATGATAATATAGGCTTTACTTTTTGTTTCTTTCCCACTGTGTCTGAAATTCTTTTGCCATTTCCCTTCTCTCAGGGTCACACATCTGGGCTTTCTACTACCCAGCCCCGGACAGCACATTGTTCCTGTGGCCATGGGCCTGTCTTTTTAGACCTGACATTAGCTTCGGCTAAGATGCTCTTTTCATATTCTGATTCCACACATCACTTGGGGAGAGGCGATTTTCACATATACTCCCAGTCAAATATAAGTCCTGCACGTATTCTATGAAGTAGAACACACACACATATACACACACAGAGAGCTCTCTCAATATCCTAGAATAGACATTTCTGGGCATAATGTGTGGGCAAAAATATTCAGGGACAGCCAGATGACTATTTTAACGCTTCTTTGTCCCCGCGGGGCCATCCAACTATTTATTTAGTAGCTTGATGCTGTCTGCATCAACAACTTTGCCTTATAGGCTCTTCTTCATGTTTATGATTCTTACTGTGAAAAAAATTGCTTGCCTAACATCTGTTCTGAATTTGTTTTTTCTTTATTTTTATTTATCTGTTCCCTATTGCATCCCATTTGTGCCAAGGACAGTAACTTGAATTGGAATCTTCAGTGTCCTTCAGGATTTTTCCACACTTCAATACATCTCTTAATTACCCTTTTTTTTTTATTGTTATGAGATGTACAGATATACCCCTGCTCACACAGGCAGATTGGTTTGTAGCTTACCTCTGCCTGTCCCCCTCTGGAGAGTAAGTTTTATTAACGGAATAAATTAAATGGGTGGGTGTATTCAATAGAGTAGGGAGGTTTATTGTTATAGGTTTGATTCCGATATTTTTCCCCTTGCTGCCCAATTCTCTCCTTCAGCCACAGCTCTGTTTTAGAGAAGTCTTTCCTGTAGCTTGATGTAGTTATAACTTACCAGGATGAGAAAGGCCACTTCAGTTTACAGATGAAAAAGCTGAGGGCCGGGGAAGAGGCTGTCCTCCTGCCTACTTCCAGAAAACACAGAGAATGGCTGCCCAGAGCCATGACCTTTTGAGAAGGAGAGCATTGCTTGACACTGTCTCTCCTGGAAGCAGAAGGCCTCCTGGGGGACCTGGCCACCAGCCATATACCAAGCCACTGGGACAGACCCAGCCCTTCCAAGAGCAAGCATGTTGCATGTTGTCTGTGGACATAGTTGGAGGGGGCGATCAGGAAGGTGTGCAGGTGGTATGGGGCCAGGGTGGCAGGAGAAACTGTAGCAGGGCCTCCTCTTTCATGTGTTCCCCCTGGGGAGCTTCTTCCAGGCTGTCTGCATGACATGAATTCTCATTAACCCCCTCCTCTCACCATTGGAACCCAACATAGGGACCAAGCAAGCATTTTTCCAACTGTAGGCAAGAAGGTCCTTAAGGAAGGGTGGTGAGACCTGCTTTTTTTTTTTAAGCTGATCTAGAAAAATCTACCAGGTGTAGAGTGAATCAGAGGATTGGCCCAAAGCCACCAAACTATAGCTGCACGTGTAATGCTCTTTACACCACCAGTTCTCTGTTCACTCCGGGAGGGCCGGCCCTTATCTCTCTTCCTGACTTTCCCACACCCTTCCAAAGGCACAAAGACAGAGGGGACAGTTTTCCCCACACTTGGAAGCTGTCACTGCTGGGGCTGCTCTGTTTACTGAACAGATATTTCAGTCTTTTCTATGTGGACAGCACTGATCTGATGGCAGGGAGAGCCTAGCTGTCCCCTCCAAAAAGATATAATTCATGTCTCCTTTCCTGAAGAAAAATGGCATCTCATTTAGGAACAAAAACATAGACAGGGGTCAAGTTGCACAGGAATTCCAGAAGTATAGTAGGTCTTGAAGAATGAGTAAGGGGGAGGTGAGCAGGCTGGACATTTTGCCCAGTTAGAGAAAACATCTTGAGGTGGGAAGAGTTGGGGAAGGGCAGTTACCAGGTGGAGGATAACAGCAAAAGCCTTGGTTGCCAGGCTGAAGACGTTTGCTGTTATCCTTTCTGCTAATGGCCTTTGAGCTGGTTAAAGTCATGTCTTGCAGGTTGTTTTCTAGAAGCTGACATTGAGATGGGCTTTGGGGTGCAAGATGTTTACTAGGGATCCATGCCCGGGGAGGAAGGAGGACGAAGCTGTCAGAGTCATCCCCAGCAGGACAACCTGCCAGTCTTTTACGTTCCGCCCTGACCTTGATTGCTGGAGACTCTCTGCTGACCACAGTCTCGGCAGCTGGACAGCAAGTTTTCCCTACAGGGGGATCTGGGCAACATAACTTGATGTCACCACATCATGGAAATATTGGTTCAAATGAAATCTTTGGCAGAATCACTGGGTTGCAGGGGGAGGCGGTCTGAGGGCTCTGTGTGCTCAGAGAGCCAGAGCTGAGGCTGGCCAAGGCAGCCACCAAGGTGGGCACATGCCACACGCTGATGGAGCCAGCAGGGCAGCTCTGCAGGTGGCGCTTCTCCACACTAACGGAAGTGAACTAGAAAGAGTAGGCCCCAGGTTGTAAAGAACGACCAGGGACTGATGAGTTCTGGAATGCAGGATAAATGTCAGTAAAGAGAAGGAAGCTTCTGACTTTTCAAGTCTGGCTTCAAATTGATCAGGAGCAGGAATAAGGAGGTCAGGAGGATAAAATGATTTCCCAGTCCTGGAAAGGCAGACTCAAAACCAGCCTTCCACTTGCTGCTGAGGACGAGGCACTCTGGTAGCTTCTAAAGGATGCAAAGCCAATTAAGACAGGGCTTTGTCCTCAGAGAACTCAGAGCAGCAAGGAGCCTGTCAGCCTGTCAGCAGAGTGTGACACAGGACAAACAGCCAGAAAGACAGACATAAATCCCTGAGCGGGAGGTGCAAAGTCTGGGCAGGAAGTGAGGGATGGGGGGCTACACAGGTGGAGGAATGTCCAAGTGCAAGGACTGCAAGGACTGAAGGGTCCAAAAAAGACACCATGGAAGAGGGGACCAGTGACCCAAATGTCTGAACGCATTTTCCAAACTACCAAGAGGAAGACTTCGGAAGGAAAATATGTGCAAAGAAACAGGACATGGAGAAATCCTGCAAATGAGGAACCATAAATAACTTTTATATAATAAGTGTGCCTCCCAAACTGTGTGCTGAGACACACCCTAGGAGCCACAGTGAACGCAGGGGCTTCCTGGGATGCAGTATTTGTAATATTCCTGGGAAATACAGAGGCATCTGTCAGTCACTTTGAGAACTGCTTTCAATTCACGTGGATTATTTTTTCAAGTGTCCACTGAGTTGTTAAAACATGAATACTTATCAAGTTGTTTGGACTTAGACTTTAAAATGAGACTGTTATGTTCTTCTTTGGGCCTAGGGAGTGCTATGAAAAAATTATGGAGTCACTAAGGGCACCAGAAAGTGAGAAAGTCTGGAAAACTTGGTATAAGAGGAATGGGGCAGAGAGAGGTTATGAGCTCCTTCAGGACCCTTAGTTACAGGTCTAGAAGCTTGGACTTATTATAGTAATGGAGAACCATTAGTGGTTGACAGTAGGTGGAGAACACAGTTCTGTTTTACAAAGGTCAATTGACTTTGGGGATGATTGGTTTGGAGACAGAGAGCCATTGTGAACTACTCAGTGGTCCAGGAAGGGACAGGGCCTGGCCCAGCCAGCATTGGAGGTTGGAACTGGAACACAGGACACGCCATTAGCCTCATGGAACTCCTATTGCAAAGCTAACACTGCAGTCAGTACTAGACATCTGCGGTAAGTAAGACAAGGCTCCTGTGTTCAAACCACCTACAATCAAGTGGAAACACCATCAAGGAAAAAATTACAATTAGCAGAGAACCACTAGGAGTGAACCAGGCAAGAAAAAGGAGCGCAGTTCCGGGCAAGATGGGAACAGCACGTGCAAAGCATGGGCGTGAGATCGGGGGTGGGGGTGTGTGTGTGGGGGGGGTGTGGGGTGGGTTTGCCATATGGTGTGATTCTCAGGACTGGCTCTTGGGGAATAGGAAGGCACGAAGAACAAGGTAGGGACCGGGCTGTGAGGGAGGGCTTGATCTCAGCAAATCATTGAAGGGTTTTCAACAAGGAGTGGTAAAATCATTTTGTACTTCCTAGGTAGATAAACTGAGCTGGGACCCACAGGGAGACAAGCAGCAGGCCAGAAAGACAGATGTAAAGCCCTGAGGGGGAGGTGCAAAGTCTGGGCAGGAAGTGAGGGACGGGAAGGCTACTGCAGGAAGAAGGCCGCAAAAAGCAGCGACCCCCCCCCCCCCCCCCCCGCAACCCAGCGCAGGAGAGGTCTGATCAGGGGCTGCCTCAGTCCACCCGTCTCCCAAGGCTCTGGGAACTCAGGGTTGGACCCAGGCATAAGGACCCTGGGGTTCCTGGGGCAGGTGACACACATCTCTGCTTGGAGGGATAGGATTTGGGAGAAAGCATCTCCCAACTCCAAGGCCCATGACTGTGTCACTGGAGCCTCAAGAAAAGTCCCCCTGGTAGCTCGAGTCTGCCATGCCACTCAGCTAACTGGAGTGTCCTGCCTGGGCAGCAGATAGGATAGTGGACCAAATGGGTGAGGTCGGTCCCCCAGGGGCCAGCTGCGATATACACCCAGCCCCTGTGAGTCAAGAGCCAGGTGCTCACCACACCGGCTTCTACTGAGTTCTCGCTGCACTTTTTAGAAGTTGAGTCTCAGACACTCACAGCCAGGTTTTGGGATAGTGTCTGTCACCTTTCCACTGAACTTCCTGAGGTTTCCATGTCTAGATTTTACACGCTAAGGGTTAGACTCCAGGGCAGAATAGCAGCACCCCCCCACCCCACCCCTGCTGTGAGCATCTTCAACTTGCTGAGAAATAAAACTGCCACTGAGGCAGGAATTTCTCAGGTGTTTGGTGTTCAGCAAACGTCATGGGAGCTGAGAACTCTCATTGATTCTTATAAAAAGAGGGAAAGGCTGCAGTTCCCCAACTGTGTGTTCAGACACCCCAGGGTGCCATGTCAGCTCTCCCTGGATATCAGGAGTCTTGGGACATGGGTTGGTTTCTATGCCTTCTGCTGACCAGGAGCCTCCTCTCCCTCCACCAGCTTCTTTATCCCTTACAAAGTGGCACCAGCAGGGTGTGGCCCACCTGCAGGGGCCTTTCACCTCTTGAGGGAAGGATGTCACAGCCAGCATTTGCATAAAACTTTACTGTTGACCGACTATTCTCATTTGACCCTCACAGCAGGGTCTTTATCAAAAACAAGCTCTAGGAGGTTGTGATTTGCTCAAGGCAACACAGCAGTGGAATCTTAGGACAAGGCCTTGAACCTGAGTGCCTATGACCCAGCACCTGCAGCTGCAGCTCTGCCAACCAGCAGGCCCATTGGGGCCAAGCCAGCCACGAGACCCCCTTCCTTTTTCTGACTGCAGAAGTCACATCCACACATTGTAGAGCACTGAACAGTAAAGAAATAAGTTACATAAAGAGTAAAAGTGCCCCACCATTTCCTGCTCCGGATACACGCGCTGTAGGCAGGGCCCAGCATACTGCCTGACCCAGAGCATGAGCTCCATAAACGCTCCTTGAATGCACCAGTTAATAGTGAGATTGACTATTATTTATTAACAGAACTTTACATGCTACTTCACAACGTCTTTCTTTCTTTCTTTTGGACAACTTTCCATCTTGGTGTCTAATTGACCTCCCACCCTCACCCCACAAACTGTCACCCCAACAGGAGCAGGCGTTCTGGAGCAGGGCCAGACCACCCCCAGACTAACACCAACAGTCTGTCCTACTTTGTGAACTATTTTAGTTGAACTGACTGGTCGGTGAAAAAAGAAAGAAAGAAAGAAAACCACTAATTACACAAGTCAAACAAGTGTTATTTTTGTCTACACAATACTTCACTGATTTGCCTAAATTTTCTCCTCCACCAGGTGCTTTGGAGTTGAATAAACAAATTCTTGTGTGCGTAAATGAGTATAAATGAGTAACTGGTTAAGAATTTCTTGCTCCAAAAAGAGTCTATATGCAAGTTTGGATTACAGGAAAGCAAGACCCTACCTCCTTAATTGGGCTGGGGGTTTTCTGGCCCATTAAGCAAGAATCTGCTCCAAATCTCCACCTTTAAAACTGTGATCTGCACAGCGGGAAGCCTGGAGCTGGTCCCCAGTCTGGGAGGAGCAGGGCCACTCCAGTGGCAGCAAGCTCAGCGGCGAGGGGCCTGGCCTTGGGCTCAAGTCACTGCTTCTTGGGCAAATTGTTTAACCTCTGTCTGTCTCAGTTTCTTATTCTGAAAAGCAGGAATAATAATACCTCATTCATTTTCTATGAGGATTAAATGAGGTGATGCAGCTAATGCACCTAGCAGGAGGTCTGGCTAGTCACAAGCCCTCCATAAACACCCACAATTGTTAGCTCAGAAGTTCTGGGGAGAATCCACAACCAGCACGAACAGTTCACTGACCGGTTTCCCTGGTACAGCGCATTTCTTCACAGCCTGTGGAAAATAGACCTGAAACTCACAAGCCCTATAATCTAATGTCCTTTTGAAGTCAGAGGAATTACAGGATTTGAAGCTAGAGCAAACTGCAGAGATTACCTAGTTTTCACTCCCACACTTCAAAGGCAGCTCAGACAGTTTCAAGAGTTTGCACCTGGAATCTTTCCCTGTGTGTGAGGTGGAGCAGGGTGACCCTGGATTCTCCTGCTGAGCTCTAGCAGGAAGCACTTCCCAGGACCCCACCCCAACTCAGGAAACAGGAAGACACTGGGGTATCCCTGCCCGTCCATATCAGCAATCCTGAGACCAGACCCTTTTAGGGAAGTAAGCTTTGAGAGGCAGAATGGTATCAGGTGTTCACAAGATTGAGATGAAAAGGGCACCATACTAATTAGCACTTCTTGACTTCAAGTGATAGACTCCTGACTCAAACTAACTTTAGCACAAACCTCTGTATGCTGGGAGGGTCCAACAAAGAACTGCAGGAGGCAGACCCTGGGCCTCAACTTCATGCTTCCAGGCTCTGTGTCTGAAATCTCTGCTGGTCTCTCTTGGCTCCCTCTGCAGACACGTTCTCTCCAGGTGGTAGAAAAATGGCCACCTAGATTTATGTATTCCAAATTCAGCAGCTCCAAGAGAAAGTCAGGGCTTTTCACCCCAGCATCCATATGGAAACCCCAATGAAGAGTTTTGACTGGCCCTGACTGGTCATGTGTCCACCCTCTGGACCAGTCACTGTTGTCAAGGAGATGAGATACTAGGACTGGC
Source organism: Perodicticus potto (assembly GCA_963574655.1). Classification (NCBI taxonomy): domain Eukaryota; kingdom Metazoa; phylum Chordata; class Mammalia; order Primates; family Lorisidae; genus Perodicticus; species Perodicticus potto. The sequence goes on along the minus strand of CAUYRH010157025.1, from coordinate 5,789 downwards.
CATGCCTGGAGGATGAGCCCATTCTCACGACCAGAGGGGCAGCACCTTCAGAACTACATGGAATAGGGGAGGGGGCTCCCCAAGGAGTAGTGGGCAATCAAAAACAGGAGAGCCATCCCAAGCCCCCTAAAGGAAGGCTATGTGTGCTTCAGACCCACTACCCTTAAGTTTTTCTCTATTGGAAATCTTTCTAAGAGCTCCTCAAATTACAGATGAGCACTTTTATAAATATAAATTCACAAGATTACACAATTTACATGTAAAATGGGACAAGTTTTCTCACGAGGTTCATAAACTAGCTCTGAAGCAATTCTAAAGGAATCGTTGTGATTTTTAGCGTTAGCGATATTACTAGAAAAAGGCAGAAAGACTCCCAAGGTGACAGCTTGGAAGGACAATTTGCATTTGCATATAGAAGTATTATTTTGGTTTTCTTAAAAATCCAGATTATGTATAAAATTATTTTGATAATAACTACGTCAATATAAATATATTACCAAAATATGTGTGGGCACCACCGTCATTGCTTTCCATTTAGATCTAAGAATTTAGGGAAATGAAAACAGGTGTGAACTTTGGTTATATAGAGAGCAGGTTTTTAACTTGGGGTTTCTGTGTCCCCAATATAGTTACTGTCAATCACATCAGTATCCCCCGGGAGCTTGTTAAAATAAGAGGTGACTGGGTCCCCCCCCAGAGTCTCTGATCTGATAGGTCTGGGCACTATGATTTTCTGAATGTTTCACAGTTGGTTTTGACTAGCCTCTGAGGCCGGAAAGCAGGACAGGGGTTCTCAGAGCGTGGAAACAGTCTTCTTGCATCAAATCTGAAAGCCTGCTGAAATGCAGATTCCTGAGCCCCACCAGCCCTGGTAGATCCGTCTTGGCAGGGAGTATGGATTTACTAAGCTCCCAGGTGGCTTTTTAAAAACTTTTTTCTTTGAAATAATTATAGACTCGTAAGAAGTTGCCAAAAAATGTTGCAGGAAACTTCTGTGTTAACTTCTTCCCATGTAAACCTCATGCATAACTATGGTACACTCTAAAAAATGGGAGATTGATACTGGTACAATCCACAGAGCTCATCGGATTTTAGCCAGGTGTAGATGTGCGTGTGTGTGTGTTTGTGTGTGTAGAGTTCTGTGTAATTTTATCACCTGTGTGAATTCGTGTAACCACCACCACAGCCAAGACACAAGACTATTCCATCCCCACGAGGCTATCTCCCGCTATCCCTTTATAGGCACACCCACCCATCACCACCCCTGTCCCTAACTCCTGGCAACTACTCATCTGTTATCTGTGTCTGTAAATTTATTCCAAGAATGTGGTATAGACAGAATCATGCAGTAGGTAACCTTTTGAGATGGGCTTTTTGCACTCACATTCCCTTGAAGTCCATCCAACCCATTGCATGTACCGATAGTTTGTTCTTTTTGTTAAATGCTGCATGGTATTTCATCACACAAGCACCAAAGTGTGTTTAACCCATCCATTGAAGAACATTTGGATTGTATTCAGGTTTTGCCTATTACAAACAAAGCTGGTATAAATGTTCATATACCTGTTTCATGTGGACATACATTTTCATTTCTTTGAGATAGAGAGGTTTAAGAGCACAATTGCTGGGTCATATAGCAAGTATGGGTTTAGTTTTGTAAGAAATTCCCAAACTGTCTTCTAAAATGGCCACATTGTGTTACACCCACACTGCTAACTAATGGTGATCTGCTTTCTCCACATCTTCATCATCATTAGATGTTTTCACTATTCTTTAATTTAGCCCTTCCGATAGATACTATTATCTCATCATGGTTTTAATTGGCATTTCCCTAATGTCTAATGATGTTGAGCAACTTTTCTTGTGGTTACTTGACATCTATATATCCTCTTTGGTGAAATTTCTGTTCATGTCTTTTGCCCCTTTTCTAGCTAGATTTTTTTCTAACTGTTAAGAGTTCTTCAACTATTCTAGGTGCAAGTCCTTTGTCAGGTGTGTGGTTTGCAAATATTGTCTCGCAGTCTGTGGCTTGTCATCTTCTTAATGACAAAATATTTTAATTTTGATGAAGTCCAATGTATTGACTTTTGTCTGGTGTGGGTTATCTTTTGGTGTCAAGTCTAAGAACTCTTTGCTTAGCTCTAAATTCAAAGATTTTCTTTCATTTTTTTTCTAAAAAAATTTAGTTTATATTTTACATTTAAGTCTATGGTCCATTTTGCATTAAGTTTTTTTTTTTTATTGTTGGGGATTCATTAAGGGTACAAGAAACTAGGTTACACTGATTGCATTTTTTAGGTAAAGTCCCTCTTACAATCTTTGCATTAAGTTTTGTACAAGGTACGAGGTTCGTATTTTTGCCTATTATGTCCAGTTGCTCCAGCACCAAAGTCTATCCTTCCTCCATTGAATTGATTTTGTATCTTTATGAAAATTATCCATTGAGCATAGCCATGTGGATCCATTTCTGGTTCCTCTATTATGTTCCATTGATCTACGTGTCTGTGTCTCTGTCAATACCACACAGTCTTGGCTACTATAGCTAATTCTTGGAATCTGATAGACTGATTCCTCCTACTACATTCTTCTTTTTCAAAATTGATTTAGTTATTCTAAGTCTTTTGCCTTTCCACATATGTTTTAGAATAACTTGGTCTATGCCTATGAATATTCTTGCCAGGACTTTGATTGGCATTGCATTAATCCTATAGGCCAATTTTGGGAGAATTGGTATCTTTACAGTGTGGTGTCTTCTAATCCATAAACATGATGTGTTTTCCATGAGGTCTTCTTTAATTTATTTCCTCAGCATTGAAAATGGTATTGTGTTTTCATTTTGGCTTCTTCATGCTCATTGTTAATACATAGAAATACTATTGATAGTTTTATATGCTGATTTTTTTATGAGGTGACTTTAAGATTCATGTATGTCGATCTTGAATCCTGCAATCTTGCTGAACTCACTTTCAGAATTACATTATTCCTTATACCTATATATACATATTATTATATATTCCTTTTATTCATTTTGGATTTTTAATTCCCTATTTTTTTTCCCTATGGACAATTATGTCTTTTCAAATAGGGACAATTTTGTTTATTCCTTTCCAAACTTTTTATTTATTCCAATCGATTTATTCCTTCCCAGTGTTTTACTTTTCTTGCCTTCTTGTGGGTTACTTGAACATTTTATAGAATTACGTTTTGGCTCATTAAAATTTCTTTATATATTACTTTGTATAATTTTCTTAGTGTTTGCATAAAAATGCATATGTGATTTATCGCAGTCTACAATTATGGATGCCTTACCATTTTGAGTGACATGTGGAAATTTTCTTTCCATTTTAGTCTCTTTAGCCATTTTTACCTATTTATTTATTTTTCTTGCCTTATTGCACTGGCCAGAACTTCCATACAATGTCAAATAAGTGCAGTGGGAGTGAATATCCTTACCTTGCTCCCCATTTTAGGGAAACACATTTAGTCTTTCACCATTAAGTATGATGTTAGCTGTATGTTTTTCTGTAGATATTTTTTATGGAGTTAAGAAAGTCACCCTTTACTCCTGAGAGATTTTATCATGAATAAGTGCTAGATTTTGTTAAATTCTTTCTTTTCATCAACTGATATGATCACACATGATTTTTCTTTCTTAGGCTGTTAAGGTAGGTGGATTATATTGATTGATTTAAAAATATTAAACTAGGCTCAGCACCTGTGGCTCAACGGACTAAGGCACCAGCCACGTACACCTGAGCTGGTGGGTTCAAATCCAGCCCGGACCCGCCAAACAACAATGATGGCTGCAACCAAAAATGGCCGGACGTTTGTGGTGGGCGCCTGTAGTCCCAGCTACTTGGGAGGCAGAGGCAAGAGACTCATTTGAGCCCAGGAATTAGAGGTTGCTGTGAGCTGTGATGCCACGGCACTCTATCCAGGGTGACAGCTTGAGGCTCTGTCTGAAAAAAAAGAATAGTTTTGCAAATTGTCCACAAACAAAAAAAAGGTGGAAGCTTTGTAATAAAGAAATTGCATTTATAAATGATCTGTATTAGAATATAATAAATCTCCAGTTATAGTCAATTACTACCATGTTGTACAACAGATACCTTCGATTTTAGTTGCTAATAAACGGCTACACAACTCAAAAAAAGAAAAAAGAAACTGGGAGTTTGAGGTTGCAGTGAGCTATGATGATCCTCTGCACTCCGGTTTGTCTCAATAAATAAATAAATAAATAAGGAAAAGAAAGAAAGGAAATAAATGCTAATTTTCTTATTTACTGAAGTGAATTGTTCTCCTGAGGTTTTTATATTATATATTGAAATAATTTTAATCTATGAGCCTGTGATTTTTAATAAAACATGTTTAATTGAAGTAATCTGTAATCTCCTAAACATAAGGAACTCAATTTTTCTTTTTTAACCCAGTTCATAATGGGCATGTCACAGGTTTTACGGAGCAAGGGTTGGAATTCACTCTTCATCTAAGAATGAGTCAGTTTCCAGAAGTACCAATAATCCAAAATATCTTAATTTAGTGCCTTACTTATTATGAGGATAATTTTGAAAATTAAGGTTTTATTCTAAGTAACTCATTTTCTGCTATGAAACTGCCAGATAGTATTACAAAAATAAAACACATATATCCTCTTTATAGACCTCATTAGCATGACAAATGGCTGTTGTGTAAAAGCAGCATAGCTTGCGCTTGGAGGGGCGCTGGTGTCTCTCTGAGTGGCTGAGCTGGATGGTGTAGACATTGCCACCCTGCAGCGGGCACAGGCCTTCCCTCCTGCTCTGAAGACCCTCCCACAGCGGTCAGCATGTGGTGGTCTGTGGCAGGATTCCTCCTTACTGGCTCCAGAAAGTCTTTGAATGGCAGAAGCTGAGGGTTTCCATAGCAACTTCAGTCTGCTTCAGTGAGGCCTGCACCCAGGAGCCTATAGCCTCCCCAGGGCATCCCAGGGCTCCCATTCTGAGTGTGGGTGCTGGAGTAGGGGGCCCCACCTGGCTCCACTACCCTTTAGCCCTCCCGGCTAAATCAGACACATTAGTTGTCCGTGAAAGGGCAGACTGGCAAACACTGTGAGCAGTGTAAGTAAGCACTGTGCAGCCGTGAAATGCTGTGAGCAGTGTGAGAGCTGTAAGCCGCGGAAAACACTGTGAGCAGTGTGAGGGCTGTGCAGCCGTGGGAAATGCTATGAGCAGTGTGAGGGCTATGCAGCCGCGGAAAACACTGTGAGCAGTGTGAAGGCCGTGCAGCCAAGGGAAACGCTGTGAGCAGTGTGAACACTATGCAGCCGTGGGAAATGCTGTGAGCAGTGTGAGGGCTGTACAGCCGCAGAAAACACTGTGAGCAGCGTGAGGGCTGTGCTGCCGTGGGAAATGCTGTGAGCAGTGTGAACACTATGCAGCCGTGGGAAACGCTGTGAGCAGTGTGAACACTATGCAGCCATGGGAAATGCTGTGAGCAGTGTGAGGGCTGTGCAGCCGTGGGAAATGCTGTGAGCAGTGTGAACACTATGCAGCCGTGGGAAACGCTGTGAGCAGTGTGAGCACCGTGCAGCCATGGGAAACGCTGTGAGCAGTGTGAACACTATGCAGCCGTGGGAAACGCTGTGAGCAGTGTGAGGGCTGTGAAGCCGTGGGAAATGCTGTGAGCAGTGTGACCACTATGCAGCCGTGGGAAACGCTGTGAGCAGTGTGAGCGCCGTGCAGCCATGGGAAACGCTGTGAGCAGTGTGAACACTATGAAGCGCTGGCACACGGTGTGAGCTTTGTGAGGTC
>CAUYRH010157023.1:0-23120 GCA_963574655.1 Perodicticus potto | reverse complement strand
AAGAGTTTCCAGAAACTGGGTGAGGGAATCACAACATTAGTGAAATCATATCCACAACCACAGGGTTTTTAGTTGCAAATAAGAGAGATCAATCCTCAGTGGTTTAAATGTAAAATAAGTACATTAAATTATACTAATCATTTAATTCCTAGGAAGCTAGATGAGTAATTGATAGGATCACATAAGATATAGGTTTCATATGAAGGCTATAACTCAACTATAGCACAAGAATATGGGGAAAGGGGCAAGGGAAGGGAGGGGAGGGGGGAGGTTAGGGTAGAGAGAGGGTAATTGCTGGGGCCACACCTATGGTGCATCTTAGAAGGGTACAGGCGAAACTTATAAATGCAGATACAAATGTCTTCATAAAATAACAAAGAAAATGCCATGAAGGGCATGTTAAACAGTTTGATGAAAACATTTCAGATTGTATATGAAACCAGCACATTGTACCCCTTGATTGCACTAATGTACGCAGCTATGATTTAATAATAAAAAAAATTATAAAAAAAAATAAAAAATAAAAAAAAAATAAAATAAGGACCAGTGCCCATAAAATTAATCAGAAATAGTCCAACAAAGATGTGCCAGGAACCTTTAATAATAGATGTTAGCACCAGCATACAACTTCTGCTACTGCTGTCCCTAAAAACAAGAAGAGTTTACACTGAAAAGGAATTTGAGATAAGGCATTTGTCTTTGTGCCAACACCTTTAAATTTAGTGTTTGGCTTTGTCATATTTGACAGGCATGCTCTTGAATATCTTTGAGAAAGGCTATGAAAGTGAGAGCTAGACCTTTATATAGAAACATGCCCTCTGTTATACCAGGACTGACATGGTGGGGGTTTCAAAACATAATGAAGATATTCCAAGCTTCTGGACATCCAAAATAAAGGATAAATATCTGCTACAGTTGGATTTGGAAAAAAAGTTTTATTTTATTAGAATTCAAAGGAAAGGTATGAGAGATAATATAGATGATTGCTAATTTATGATCCTGGATTATAATTCCTGGTCAAGAACCAATTAGTTGTAAATGAAGGAACTCATCTGTGTTCTTTGCTGCTGCTCATCTGAGCTTCTGCAGTTTCCTGAAGGGGTCTGCATGTTATATATCTTTATTTGGGTATACTGTTCTATGTTCCTGAAAAGTCTTCCAGGTTTTCTTTCTCCTCTCTTGTTTAACTTGATAAAAGGTTCTAACCATTCAAGAAATTATTTCCATATCTTACAAGATTTTTTTTTTTATTCATTATAGGAAATTAAATGATCTTTTTACATGTTTCTCTTTGGTGTTGAGCTGTTTCTTGGTGGTTTTGTTAGAAATATTTGAGTATATGTGAGTGTGATGCCGACACTTAAAATTCTAAACAAGCATAACCCCAAGAATGGTTAGATATAGAAAGATGTTTTCTGTAGTAGTCAGTATAGGTTTGGCTATGGTATAGTAATGAGTGATGAAATATTCCTGATTTTACATAGTAAAGTTATTTGTATTTATATTTTAGTATAGTGTGGGTCAGATAGCCCTCCCTAGTAGCCCACTTTCAAGTGATGACTCAAGGACTTTGAATATTTCTGAATTAGGCTATGTCTAACAAATGGCTCCCTGCATAACCACTGGAAGACAAGAGAGGCTGGTGGAACACAGATCATGTTTAAAAATAATCTTCATGTCATCTAGCACATATCATGGACCAGGACTCAGTGAGATGGTCCCAGCCTAACTGCAGTTATGGTTGGTAATCTTTCTGGGTACTCCAGAGGAGACATGAAGTCATTATCTCTGCCTTGGTTTCAAGATTATGAGGAAATTATGCTGTCTTGGTTATCTGGTGCAAGTGGTGGATGTGTGAAAGCCCCTGGAAAGGACTCATTGCCTTATTAATGATGAAAGGCTGAATAAAATGAAAGTTAAGCTTTAAAGAATACATTAGTACTGGGTGCTCTTAACAGGGTTCTGAGCATCTTGAAACTAATACAGATATCAGGCCTCACATAGAGAAGAATATATAGAAAAATGAATAATTTGGGCAGACAACATTAGAATTCCTGTATTCACATGTTGGATATCTCTATGATCATTACCACTTTCAACACCTCTTTGATCTGAAACTTTATCCCTGTAAGAGATTTGGAAGTAAACTCTTGGTTCTCTTATACTGTTATCATTCAGCAATTCGATGTTTTTCCTTCTTTTTTGAGGTGGAGTAATTAATAGTTGGTTTGATAGAAACTCTATGGCTGACAGGAGAATTTTTCTTCAGGAAGAAAATGTCAAAGTTAGAAATGACCATTTTCTAACCTAATGTATCTTATTCACCAGGATTAAATTTTTAAAGATTCTATTTGCCATCTGTTATTTCCTTTACTCAATTTATAATATGTACACATTTTCCTTTTATTGAAATACCAATTTTTTTTCTTTCTTTCTTTCTTTCTTTTTTTTTTTGGAGACAGAGCCTCAAGCTGTCACCCTGGAAAGAGTGCTGTGGCATCACAGCTCACAGCAACCTTCAATTCCTGGGCTCAAGCGAGTCTCCTGCCTCCACCTCCCAAATAGCTGGGACTGCAGGTGTCCGCCACGATGCCCGGCCAGTTTTTGGTTGCAGCCGTCATTGTTGTTTGGGGGGCCCGGGCTGGATTTGAACCCACCAGCTCAGGTGTACGTGGCTGGAGCCTTAGCCTGCTGAGCCACAGGTGCCGCGCCAAACGGATTTTTAATGAACAGTGTATGAAAAGTTCAATGATAGGGTTTCAGATTCCATGTTTAAGAAACTACTACAAAAAAACCCCCAACAAACAAAATGAAACTACTACAGGTTGAGTTTGGGTGTAGTATCAAAGAAGAATCTCTGTAATTGGCTGAAGAGGCTATTAAAATATCTCTCCCTTTCCAACCACATATCTGTGGGAAGCTGTACTTTATTTATATACATCAACCAAAGTAACATATTACAAGAGATTAAAAGCAGTAGATATTAGAATGCAGCTATTTTCCATTAAGCCAGATATTAAAGAGACTTCCCAAAACACAAATAAAACAATGCCACTATTCTTCTGAGTTACTTTTATTCTGGAAATGTTAGTTATTTGTTGTAAAATGTCATTTATACTAACAGTATTGTTTAATTAATATTTTAAGTTTCAGTTTTAATTTCTAAATTTGGCAAATATTAACAGCTACAACTCACAAAAACAAAATCTCTTGGGGGTTTTCAATAAATTTTTAGAGTGCAAAAGTATCCTGAGCTCAGAAAAGTTTAAGAACTGTTGTTGTCCATAAATCTTTGCGTGTAGGTCTTTTTCTATAGGATGGTATTTTATATGTAAACCACTAGGTAAAAAGATATATACATTTAAAATTAAAATCCTGGCTCATGCCTATAATTCTAGTGCTCTGGGAGGCCAAGGTGGAAGATTGTGTGAGACCAGGAGTTTGAGACCAGCCTGAGCAAGAGTGAGATTCTGTCTCTACCAAAAATAGAAAAAATTAGCTGGGCGTGGTGATGCATGCCTGGAGTACCAGCTACTCAGTAGGCTAGGGCAGGAGAACTACATAAGCTCAGGAGTTTGAGGTTACAGTGACCTATGACGGTGCCATACTACACTGTAGCCAGGGTGACAGATGAGACTCTATCTCAAAAAATAAAAATAAAAAAAAATTAAATTAAAATCCTGCCAAATTGCCTTTCAAAGAGCTTTGCCAGCTCAAATTCCCATTAAATGTTAAGCGAGACTGTTCCCTGACCTAACAAATGGGCCACAACTGGAATGTTCAACTTTTTAGGTTTTGTGATTAATCATCACAGGATTTGCTTAAGGAGTAAACTCCTCTAATCCATCTAAAATAAGATGCAACTCAGAATATTTTAATTTACATGTAATTTTAGACTTGGTGCCAATTTACCATACACTGGAAGACTTACTTGTGAATGGGTGTCTGGAACAGAAATTTTTCTGATAGAAACAATGACAGTTCAGTACACAGGCCTCAATATGTAGTTAAAAATAAACAGAAAATCCTATACCTGCTGAATTCTAGAACCACACTCCACTGGAAAAACTAAAGAGGCCACTAATTTCTTTCTTTCTTTCTTTTTTTTTTTTTGAGAAGGAGCCTCAAGCTGTCACCCTGGGTAGAGTGCCATGGCATCACAGCTCACAGCAACCTCCAACTCCTGGGCTCAAGCGATTCTCCTGCTTTTGCCTCCCAAGTAGCTGTGATTATAGGCACCTGCCACAACGCCCGGCTATTTTTTGGTTGCAACCGTCATTGTTTGGCAGGCCTGGGCTGGATCTGAACTTGCCAGCTCAGGTGTATGTGGCTGGCACCTTAGCCACTTGAGCCACAGGCGCCGAGCCAAGGCCACTAATTTCTATTAGATGATCTGAGCATTTAATGATCTCATTGGAATACTGGGAACTCGATTACCCCCCCCCCCCCAATCCATGTATCCTAAAAACGATCCTCTCCTCACTTTTCCACCTTTCGGGTGGCGGGGATGTTCCCTTAACAACCCATCCCCTTTGTAGAGCTCCCATGTGGCCTCATACCCTCCAGTGGGCACAAGTCCTGCATTATAAATGCTTGCAAGGTCAAAGGCAGAGTCACTTATCTGTGTGTGGTGGTGGTGTGGTAGAGATGGAGCAGAAGGGGGGAGGGGGTTACACATTACTGAGGAGAGAACCCAGAGTTTCCCATAGTATGAAACTGGCAAGGTGAGGATGGAAAGATGGAGAAATACAGCTGGGTGTGTGTATGTGTGCACTTTAAGTTCTAGAGAATATAAAAGCCCAGAAATAGAATGTGAAAGGGATGGGAAGTGGGCTGGGGAGATGGAACAGCATGATGGGGGAGGGGACGAGGCACACTTTTAGGGTTGTATTATCCTTGTACAACAGCAACAAACAACAGAAGCTGGTTCGCAACTCCAGGGAATGCACCAGAAGTCTGAGACTGCCCTACTCGTATGAAGGGACTGGGCTTTGGGTTCCCCAAGAAGTGGGCTCCAATGCTGGCTCTGCCAATGACCTCATGCCCCAGACTGTGGAAGTGGACTGCTTCTTGGAGCACTGAGTTTCCCCATTATAATATATGGAGATAATAACATCTTACTCTTTCAGAATGTTGCAGGAATTTAAGTGAGGTTACTTATGTAAAGGGCCTCAAGCTAAATGGTAGAAGTTTATGATTATTGTGCAAGACGCTAGTAAGACACAATGTTTATAAAACTAAGGGGCCAATCTAAAGGCCCATTTTAGGTTGAAATATTTTATGACAAACCATGGAAATACCAAGAAAAAATAGCTCTACACATATATAACCCTTCAGATAAGATAATTTGCATAATGATAACAATAAAAAGGGGACAAAAGTGAAAAACATTTCTATCAAAATTTTGTAGGAAAAGAACACTACAATTACAAGGTAAGTAATAGAGTATAAAAGTATACTTGCAGCAAATAGGGATGAATATCTTTCTTACAGAAGATGGAATACATATTAAAGAGAAAAATAAGGCCCCAGTAAACAAATATACAAAGGACATTAATAGTTACAACTGTTTCATGAAGAGAAAAATGATCTCATGATAACACTATTATTCTATCAAATTGGTAAAGATTTAAAATGTATGACCCCATCTGGACATGGTGCTCACACCTGTAATCCTAGCACTCTGGAAGGCCGAGGAGGGTGGATTGCCTCCTGTGAGCACAGGTTTGAGATCAGCCTGAGCCAGAGCGAGACCTCATCTGTAAAAATAGCTGGGTGTTGTGGCGGGAGCCTGTTGTTCCAGCTACTCGGGAGGCTCAGGCAAGAGAATCACTTGAGCCCAGGAGTTTGAGGTTGCTGTGAGCTCTGATGTCACAGCACTCTACTGAGTGCTACAAAGTAAGACTGTCTCAAAAAAAAATAAAAAAGTATGATCCTCAAAGTGTTAAAGGAAATTCTGCTGCTGGTAGCAGCCCCTTGGTCATATATAAAAAGTCATGAAAATCTGACCTCCTTCAAATTATTTCCCTACAGTAATAAATGTGAAAAATGCACATAGGTGTTTATTCATATTGCTGAGGGTGTAGGGAGGAGGAAAGAACTTTAGTATTTGACACTAAGGAAATAGCCAAACAATGGAACATTAGGGCAAAACAAATGGGATACAAAACTATTTACAAACTGATTATAGCTATGTAAAATAAAAAAATGCCTGGGGGCAGTGGCATTAGCCTGTAATCCCAGATGCTTGGGAGGCTGAAGAGGAAGGCTCATTTGAGTCCAGAAGTTTGTGGGAAGCCTGGGCAACATAGGGAGATTCTGTTTCTAAAAATAAAAATCTAAAATATGTACGGGGGCAGGGGGGAGGTCCTATATCAAAAGGCTAACAATTGTGATTCTGATTTCATTTTGGAGTCTGAGTGACAAGGGTATCAAATACTAGTTCTAGACCCCTAAAAGGGGTCACCAAGAATAAGGAATTTTCCTGAATTTTAATTTCCTCAAGTAAAATTATTCTTACAACCTAACCAAAAGGTTAGGTAAATACTAGATAAATAGTAGTCATTGTACTTTTTATTGGTAATATAGTTAAACTGCCTTTATTGGAAAAGTGCTATAAAAACAAGAACATTTTTATTATTTGACTATTTAAATTACACAGGGAATTTCTTGAATAGATACTTCTTAAAATTAGCTATGTTCCCTCTTTAAATTTTCAGAAATGAATCAAGTGTGAAAACAGCATTTCTGTTAAGCCATAGATAACGTTTACAAATTTCCATTCTGTCTTATCCATTCTGTAACTTTTTTAAAGTATAGGAAGTGGCTGCAAAAGATTAAATTTGTACCTTTGACACATAAAACTCAACAGATGCTGCAGTAAAGGGTCTCAAATGTAATGCTGACATAATCCTGAGTATCTCTGCATTTTTCCTGTGAGGCTGTGTACAATCCTGCACATTCTGAATCACCTGGTGGCTTTTGACACTCCCTGATCAAACACGGACAGGAGCAGTCTTCTTCTGGGTTTAGGCCCATTAACTTAAAACAGATTTGGATATTCAACTTTCCTTCCTATCACACAGATTCCCTCGCAACACAGAACTGGATATTCGAGTTCCTTCAGGAATCTACTTTTTGAACTAATGCTTACTCTACAAAGTATTTATACGTAAGCATGCATAATTATTTACAGAAGCGTGATGCTTTTTGTTAACGTTTTCCCCAAACATGTTCATTAGCTTCTGAAATAAAAGCTACAGTATCTTTTAGACAAACATTTATCAGAAGTAGCCCCATGTTAGCTGATACCCCACCTTTGCTTTTACCTTCTATCCAAGCCTTAGTGAGGTGCTCCACCATAAACCCCACATTTTTAAAACTCTGACTTCACAGAGCTCAGTACAACTATGATTCATAATAGAGGACACGCTTTCGTTTTGAAAGCCTTCTTACAGCGACAGAAAGATATCTTGCTTAAAGACACAAACAAGACAGCCAAATAAGCTCCTCATCGTCTGAGTTATACAGTGTGTGGTCAAAACAAATTTTGCTGGAAAGGGAGGGTCATGTTTTGCAATTTGGCAGTGGCTCAGAGTTCTAACTTTTGAAGCTTTTGTAAGAGTTTCAAATCAGAGAAAGAAAATAAAAAACACCCAAGGGAAGCTAGCTATGCTTTAATGCAAAGAAACCAGTCGTTGCTAGTTTAACCCGCGTGTGGTACGTCGGCCATTACCAGTTTGTCTTTCTGTCGTTCACCATGGATGAGAAAGCCGCTTCGTCCATTGCCTTCGGGGTGCATGACCTTACAGACCCCGACGCGACTGATCCCGCCTCCTTCCTGTGGGAACCATCCCCCGCTGGAGTCATCTCTGGTCATAACCACAGCCTTGACACGCACAATATAGCTGTCACTAAAACGACAACAACAAGAAGAATGGGGCATGACAATGGTCTGGGAGCTGCGGAACACGTTTCACAATGCAAGTTGGCCGCCAGCCAGCACTTTTCTGGATTTATCAAAAGAGAATCAAATCTGTACCTGGGAACAAACTTAAAAGGTAGCCCATCTCAACTTTAGGGAAAAAGCACAACACTTAAACTGAATATAAAAGTAAAATTTTAAAAAGATATCTAAAAAAATAATAATGAATGATATCTAGTGATTAAAAAAATACTTGTGAGTCTTTGAAGATGTATGCAGGTATAATACTTTCCAGTTTCAGGGTGTAAGTATTAATAATAAAACAAACAAACTGGTCTCTGCAATTTAATCTCTTATAGGATGGAAAGATACAAAACCATTAATTGAAGAGGGTTTTATGGTCTCAACCCTTTAAACTTAGTTGACAACAAATGACCAAGTCTTAACATTTTATAAAGCTAATATTCTTATTTAGCACACAACAGGACAACCCACTCCAAATCACAAATTCACCATGAAATAAATCACTTATATAGGTGCGAAAGTAACCCATTACACGTTTGTAGGCGTCTGTTCATGATTTTATTTTTTTCCTGTCTAAAACTTCAATTTCGCAATAAGTTCTTTTGCACATTTGTCAAAAATCTTCTTTTCCCTCCAGAGACCAACTCTAGTTTCTTTCCATTCTTCATCACTTTTTGGGGAAATAACATTTGATTTTCAGCAAGGCCATTACATTCTTACTTGCCGTTTTCTTTCTTTGGATAGAATTCATTTGTTTACTCATTTAGACATATATTCACGTGTTGTATACATCAGGCGCTGTGCCAGATTCTAGGGAAACAAAGACACAAAGTAATAGAACCCCTTAGAGGAGACTGTCCCCAGTGCTCAGAACCTGGCCACTGAAATCTGCCAGGGACCATGAGGACAGACCCTGTGCCCCACTCCCCTGTTTACTTTGTCACCCACAAAGGCAAAGCCACTGGACTTTTTACGACCCCAATGGTCTACCCTCCACTGTGACCCAGCTCCCTCCCATTCCCCTCTCCCCAAGGTCCACCACTCCCCTTACTTGCTCACCTCCTCCTCAGACCATTCCTTTCATTTTTTTTTTTTACTGAGGCAAAGATAAATGGCATAAGCTTTACCATAAAACTTTAACGACTTTTATGTATACAAGCTCAGTGATATTAACTGCACCCACATCATTGTGCAACCATCCCCCCCCCCCTCCCTCTGCAAAACCCTGTCATCAACCCAAACTGCAGCTCTGTACGCACTGAACACTAACTCCCCTAACTCCCCATTCCCTGCCCCCCACCCTTCTACTTTCTGCCCCTAAGAATTTGACTACTCTAACTACCTCACACACGCTCCCTTCACTATTGACTCTGAGGATTCTTCCAATTGGGGCCTCTCAGTTTCTGGGACTCTTCCCTTTCCACGCCCTGGTCTTACATCCCTTAACCTTAGCTGTTCATGCCCAGGTCAACCCTTGATTTTTGTCATTACCAATATGTGTACCATCTCAATTTTATATTATTTTTATTATTACCATTTTAGAGATAGGGTCTTGCTCCGTCACCCAGGCTAGAGTACAATGGTGCCATCATTGGTCACTGTTACCTTGGACTCCTGGGGTCAAGTCATCCTCCTGCCTCAGCTTCTCTCAAGTAGCTAAAAGTATTAAGTGCACACCACCACACCTGGTGACAGTGACAGTGTCTCACTATGTTGTCAAGGCTAGTCTTGAACTCCTACGAGTCCGTTAAAGTCTTATGGTAAAGCTTATGCCATCCTAGGAGTTCAAGACCAGCCTTGACAACATAGTGAGACACACCTTTCCTCATTGTCATTGCCTGGCACCACCTCAACCTGGTTAAATACTACATCTACCTTCTTGTGCTCTCACCCAGACTGCTGAACATGGTGAGAGGGAAAACCCTGCTCTACTCTGCTTACAGGCCTTGCAGTCATAAACACTAGCCTCAAGTGGGTCCTTAAGTGGCACTTGGCATCCTGCTACATTTCCCTGGTCTGTCCCCATGAAGACCATTTCACACAGCCTCCTACCACCTCAGTCTCAGATGACGGATGAGCTTACTTTACCTTTGATGAGAAAACAGACACAACTGGAAGAGACTTTGCTCCTGTGCCCACCACTATGCCTACTACCTTGTATAGTACTTTCTGCCTTTCCTCCTGTAACTGTGGCTAAACTTTCCAGGCTCCAAGCTGGGGCTTACTCCTCTACTTAAATACCTTCCATGTGCTAACAGCGATCTGATTTGCTTCTCCAACCAGATCTCTTCCCCAGCTTCAGACCAGTAAGATCAAGTGCCTATGTGATTCCTCTAGTTGAGTGTCTAATGGGCATCTCAACCAACATGCTTCAGATTGAATTCTTGATTCCAACACTTCCCTATCCTTCTGATTATCTCTTTAAAATATATTCAGAGCCTACTTTTTACCACCCCCATCCACACTGACCTGATCTAGCTGCCATCACCTTCCACTGAATTTACTGCGACAGCCTCCAAGCTGGGGTCCTTACTTCCACCTTTGCCCAGCTTTCCCAAAAAACAGAACAGTAAGTCAGATCGCTACCCTCTACTCAAATAAACCTCCAGTAGTATCCTACCTTACTCTAAGTAAAAGCAAAAATCAGACCTTGCCCACTATTCTCCTCACTCATTCTACTTCAGTGACCTGTGTATTAGGCATGTTCCTACCACAGGGCCTTTGCATTTGCTATCTCATCTGTGTATTTAAAATCCTGCTCCCCACATGCCAAATAGGCTCATTCTTTTATTTCATTCAGGGCTCTGCCCAAGGTTTTGCATCATAGCTGACTTCCCTGTGGATGTCTCCATATAAAGCTACCCCTCTTCAATCTTCTCACCCTTTGTCTTTCTACATGCTACTAAATCAGTGCTTGCCCTACAACATATCTGTTTACCTAGAAGGATACAAATTCCACAAGAGCAGAGACTTTGCCCTTTTTGTTCACTGCTATATCCCTAGATCAGTGGTTTTCAACCGGTGTGCCATGAGAGGATTTTAGGGGTGCTGTGAAAAATTTTAAATATCGTTAATTAAATTGTTTTCAAAAGCAGTTCAAAGTGCAGTAAGTATATCCTTTTTTTTAAACTCTTATTTTTTATCAACATAGTAAGTGTGCCGCGGAAGTTTAACGATAGGTTCAAGTGTGCCATGAAATTAAAAGGTTGAAAAACACTGCTCAAGAGCCTAGAACAGTGTCATATATGGAATAGGTTGTGGAATGAAGGGGTTACGTACACAATATAAGCAGGTTTTTAAAAAAGTATTTGTAGCTGGCTCAGCGCCTGTGGCTCAATGGGCTAAGGCGCCAGCCACGTACACCTGAGCTGGCGGGTTCGAATCCAGCCCAGGCCCGCCAAACAACAATGACGACTGCAACCAAAAAATGGCTGGGTGTTGTGGCAGGCGTCTGTAGTCCCAGCTACTTGGGAGGCAGAGGCAAGAGACTCGCTTGAGCCCAGGAATTGGAGGTTGCTGTGAGCTGTGATGCCACAGCACTCTATCCAAGGTGACAGCTTGAGGCTCTGTCTCAAAAAAAAGGTATTTGTAGCTAACAGATTCCTTATAAAAATCTGAAGTGTTCATTTGCTTATGAACCACAATAGCTTAATTGGGACAACAGAAAAGATTTCCTTTTCATTAACAAGAAAAACAAATAAAAATCACAGGTTCTGTATATAGAAGTATATTAAACAAAAAAATCACAAGATGTACACGCACATGTATTACTAATTCATTCATTTCAGGATTCAATATACATATTCCTTCAGATCCTAAAGATTAAGAATATTTTATAACATTTGTTTAGATGAACTGCACACAGTTTTGGAGAACAGCCATCATTTTTCTTTCCTACACCTTTGTTCACTTCAGAAAACCCTGGGGCCCGGGGTTTGTGATTCTCTAACATGCAACACAGCTTTCTCAGATCTTCCGTGCGTGTCCTGTGGGCTCATCTCAACAGGAAATGGCCAAGGTGAAGAATCGAAACTCCCCACACTCCCGTTAAAACACGCTTTTGCTTTTTCTCTGTGGCAGCTGTGTGCTGCTCTCCCTTTCTTTGAGGAGATGAAGTAAACACGAAAAAGGGAAGTTTGCATAACTAATGTTAGCGCTGTAGACATATTTCCCCCAAAAGTCATCATTTGTAGAGATTTAAAAAAATATCCTACTCCCCTGCTGCCAGCCTACAAGGGCTGTTAGTTAACTTGCCCTCTGTGGCATCCTTGTGCTGGCCCCGATTCCTCCCTCCCAGGGCCTTCCCGAGGGTTTAGACTTCTCTGTGTGGGGTGCAGGTTTAGGGTGCAGAAGCCCTGTCTGTACCCGACAGCCCACATTACTCGAGGCATCTGGCTATTTACAACAAGGCAGGGGACACAGTGCCGCACTAGAAGTTGAGAGGGCCGTCTGGTAGTCCAGATGCATGGCCGTGTGCCAAACGCTTCCTATCTGTGGCATGTTTATGTCACTCAGGCACTTTACCCCACCCAGAACACAAATGACAATGGCTTCTACTACCAGAAACTCCTGGTCCACCTTCCCTCCCCCTCTTTCTGGAAAGAATTAAACAACATCTGCTTAAAACAGATGCAGGGTTTGAGGGGGTAAAGAGGAGCAGGAAGGGCAAGGGTAGATTCAGTTTTTTTTTTTTTTTTGAGACAGAGTTTCATTATGTCGCCCTTGGTAGAGTGCTGTGGCGTCACAGCTCACAGCAACCTCCAACTCCTGGGCTTAAGCAATTCTCTTGCCTCAGCTTCTCAAGTAGCTGGGATTACAGGCACCCACCACAGTGCCCGGCTATTTTTTTGTTGTTGTCGTTGTTGTTTAGCTGGCCCAGGCTGGGTTCGAACCGGCCAGCCAGGGTGTATGTGGCCGGCGCCCTATCCACTGAGCTACGGGAGCTGCCCAGATTCCGTTTTTTAAATTTGTAAAAGAGAAATGCTGCTGGTATGCCTTAGAAAAAATTTCAAAACATGCTATCATTGTCAGTAACAATGACATTAAAAAGAAAATTAAAGAAACAAGAAATTAAAAAGAAAAAAGCATTGGAAATTGATAACTGCTGTACTGGTAAGGACCTGGTGAAGCTCCAGACATGGATCCAAACACCAACTGAATGGAGCCCCGGTGTCTGAACTGGAGCAGAACTGCCCCAAACAACCCATGGGATTATGAACTGGTGTGTGACAGCCACTGCCCCAACGATACCATCATCTACAGGTGTGTCAAGAGTCAAATTGGCTGGACTTGGGGTGTCTCCCATTTAAATGTCCTTTCTTTAAAGAAAAGGCTTTGTGTTCTCAACATGTGGTTCTATTTGTAAAAACAGGACTTACTGGATCACTCATATGTAAAAAGGCAGGAGACATCCTGTGTCAGGATAGGAAGGCAAAGAAATAATTTCAAAGCTGGATTAGCACCCCAAATCAAAGTCTTAGAGCTCAGGCCTTTATGTTCTAAGTTTTCTCCAGATTCAAAGCAGGCCCTGTGTGGGCCATATAACAGAAGTGAAGCAAAGGGTGGTAGAAGCTGGTGCTGAGGCAGTGAGCTGTACAGAGCGTGTGCTTCAGGGCCAGACAGGCCAGCAGGGCCCGACCTTCTCAGTAGCTGAAGAAATCACTTTCTGAGCTGCACTTTCCTCCTTTGCAAAATGAACAGAGGATTTCCCTGCTGACCAAAAGCAGTGATACAAGTAAGTGCCAGAGCCAGAGAAGTTTGATAAGTTGTAGCCAGCATTATTTTTGCAGAAGGCTGACCTTGATTACAAAAACAGGCCCTTCAAATAGCAGACTCCCTGGCCCCCGAGGAGTGGGTTTCCAGACTGCCTCCCCTCCTCTGCTGTCAAGAGAGCAGAGAGGCAGGGAAGCTGCCAGGCCCTCAACAGTAGGAGAAAATCTGAACCGGACTTCCAGCAATTATCAGTGGAAGTCAGGCTTATAAAGGCCAGGTGTGACAGCCCACTGCAGGCACACCTGTGGAGAAAAGCAATGGGACCTGGCTGGGACGCCACTCTCTGCTACCAACCCCCACCTTCTTTGCAGGACGGAGGCTGAGACGTTTATAACCCCCATAAATATTTCCCATGCCAGCCCTTATCTGATTACACGACCTCTTTATCTCTCCATTATGCACAACCTTAGATGCACTTCCTCCCAGCCTCCCTTCCACTCTTCCCCACTTCACCAGACCTTGAGAGGGATTAGCCAAGATCCCAGCCTCTCCAGCCCAACTCCCAGACGCCAGCTGAGCCAAATATAACACCAACTTCTCCTGGGGAGCCAGGCACACTCAATTTTAATCACATCCCCTACCCCCAGGCTTCCTCATACTTAGAGATTCATAAAGCCTCTTTGATTTCATCGAATTACATGTTAGAATGTATGTGTGTATAAAATAAATGTGGACATAAAATACGCATGTCTAGTCATCTTTTTAAAAAGAATCAACAGAATATTTCAGTATGGGATCAAATGTGTTAAGCAGTCAAAGGGACCGGTCACATTCTAATTAGTTAAATTGGGTGGTGGTTTTGTGGATGCTCATTTTTAAATGTCAACTAAAGAATTTTTAAAAAGTGGACTGCCCTGGTTTTTAGAAGTTTATATATTCTGAAGTTATGGGCAAGGAAAGTTATATACATAAGGTAGTTTTACGCTTGGTGGTAACATAATTTTCTGCTCTGTACAAGTTTAATGTCACAGGAAGTAAGGCCACTACCAAAATATGCCCTGGTTAGGCCATTACAGGGAAATGTTGAGAAAAGCTCACTAATGCCTGTTGTAGAAAGACTCGCTAGCAAAGATGCCAGATGTGGCAGTGGCTAATTCTGGCAGAGGCACCAGCTCCCCTCTCAAACACTGGTAAGTAGCATTGTGAAGGAGAGAAGAAATTTTCTAAACATTAAATATTTGCTTCAAAACCAGAATGGGTCTGCATTATAGAGTTGGGGAAGGTGAAAAGTGGGCTGAGATCAGAAGAAGGGCATAAAGAGCAGTAACCCCACAATTACTGAACATCAGTAAAACCTGCTACAAGACATACTTGATGGACAGTCATTCAAAACTGCTAGTGAAAGAACCCACGTATTCGAACAGGTACTAACATCTAAATCTGAACTCACAGTGCCAGGTGACCTTGCTAATGACCAGATTTACCAAGAGGTAACCTTGCGTCCCCACTCTTCTGAAATGCCACAGATAATCTTGTCCATGCAAGTAACCCCTTCTCCCCACCAGAGGATTACAACATAGCTTTGATATGTTTTGTCTTCATTATCAATTTAGGTCATTTTTAATGGTATAAAATGAGTTTTCAGGAATGGAACCTCAGTATGGAACAGGGTACCCAAAAGGTGTGTGGAGGGGAGTGGTCCTTACCTTACGATGAGTGAGGATGTAACCTTCATCCAGGAGCAAATTAGGATGAAAGTTGAAGGTCCTGGTTAGGTTGTGGGGAGCCCCAGAAGGGGTATGAATAGGTTTTCCTCCTCCTCTCTAAGTTTGGAATCTTGAGTCAAGTAGGAAATGTTTTAGGAATCCCCACTGTAGCCTTGCACCACAAGCCAGTAAGTCCTGCTGTCTTGCAAGATCACTCGTGTCCTGTGTCCTAGTTCTACCCTCTCCTGGAGGGGGAGGTAAGGGGCATGTCCATCCTCATCCTTGCATGCCTCAGATAAGCCTGGCATCTTTGTTGTTCATGCTACCTAGCTACACTGAAATGGATAAATAAAGCTACTCACCCACACACCGTTTTCCAGTGCACATATTAAAAGGGGCCGTTTCCTCTATTACCATGAAAGACACCGGTAGCACAACTGATGTTTGAAATATAAATGATTTGTTAAACTTAATAACGTATAAATCATTCTTTAGAACCAGTCCCAGTCAAAGTTTATTACACATAGATCTCTAGTATTTTATTTTCCTACTGAAAAATAGTCCTTTTTTAATAAGCTGAGAGCTTCCATTTTTATGTTAGCAATTATGATTAAAAATATAAACCTTGTTTAACACACAGTGCTGCTTTAGCAAAGTTATATGCCTCTATAATATATATATATTTTTTAATCTCAATTCACTATATATTTACATACTTCACAATCTGCAAGTGCTGCCTTACACCTTCAAGCCACCAGAGCCAGAGCATAAAGCACACTGCACATTCTGGCACATTCTCTTGCAGGGCCCACAGCACCTGTGCTACACTTGCCTTTGGGAATAGAACGGATGCTCGGCCTGGCTGTCCCAGTCAAGGGTACCAGGCAGTGTGCAGTTCACGTCTGGCCTCTCCCTCTTTCTTTACTGCTGTGTCCTGTGACCCATAATGGCCAAGAAAAGGAAATGAAACAAAGGCACAAAGGAACAAAGATCAGGGCTGGAAGTTAAACATGGAAGCTTTACAGAGGCTTAAGAGGCCTTTGAGGAAATAGTTGGGGAAATACCAGCAGGCAATTAGAGCTCCCCTGACATCCCCCACGGACTGGCAGACCCAGAGAGCCTGGAAAGCCCACAGGGCAGATGTGAGTGGAGCTGGTGATGCTCTTCCTTCCTCCCAAGGGAACCTCAATTCTGGGGGCAAATCTGGACGGACTATGAAGCAAAGATAGCTGGGGTAATGCGATGGCATGGCAATGTCCACGTACGCTGGAGATTACTTCCTAAAATGCTGGTTTTGTGGTTTCCTTTGCAGCAAGGTTTACAAAGTTGTATTACACTCACTCCACTGTACTACTGTTTTGAAACTCAATTTTTATTTTCACCTCTGAGCGTCTGTGTCCTGAAGTTTGAACAAGCATAAATCCTGCACAGGAAGAGTGATTCAGCTGGAGTCTACCAACATTGCTCTCATTTTTTGGATAAAACCCTTAATAAAAACCTTTTAATTTTACCTACTTTAATATATCAAATTGTTAAGGACAGAGCTATAGCTTTTTTTTTTTTAAAAAAAAAAAACAAAACAACACCAACAAAACTTTACAACAACATTCAAAATTAGCACTTAAATTCCACGACCATAGGAATACTGAATGTATCCACAATGACTGATCATTTACAATGGGGGTACAATAAAGACAAAGGCAGGAGGATTGTTCTGCTTACCGACAACCTAAAACTGTAACATGGGGCAGTTTTAAATTTGGACAACAAAGTGTTTGCTGAAAGCTTCAGCACCTGAAAAGGCAATTTTAGAAGTTGTGTTTAAGGCAGATTTAAAAAAAAAAAAAAAAAAAAAAAAAAAAAGGCTCTTTGGCAACTCTCCCTGTGTCAACATAGCTTTCCTGAGCAAGAACCTCTTGAGGGGAGTGATGCGCCTAGCCAAGAAGGAGAGCTGAGCCGAGGGCCAGAGCTGGCAGACAGGCACGTAGCCCGTGATTACAATCAGTGAAGAAAGTGACAACTTTTTCTGGAAATTCAGAAACTCTTTGCTCTGATCCTTACTAATAGCAGAAATCCTAATTTTCCAGCCCTGGGGGACCAGGGAGCTAGAGATTCCTGGGGGCGCTTCCTGGCCAACCAGTTAAGACCTCCCTATCAGTCAAGCATCTGTACGGCGGGTAAATGACGTTACTCGAAGGGTCTGGAACACACTTAAAATTATTTTTGAGTGTTAAAATA
Source organism: Perodicticus potto (assembly GCA_963574655.1). Taxonomy (NCBI): domain Eukaryota; kingdom Metazoa; phylum Chordata; class Mammalia; order Primates; family Lorisidae; genus Perodicticus; species Perodicticus potto. The sequence continues at coordinate 5,516 of CAUYRH010157023.1, read as the reverse complement.
CTGGCTCTGAGAAATTAAACTCTTACTACCCTCCAACAACTCCTTAGATTTGAATGAAAATGTAACATAACTTAAAAAGATTTTAAAAAATTACCATTCCACTAAATTCAAGAAAGTTAAAAACAATTTTTTTGTTTGTTTGTCTAGCAGGGCCTGGCTGGGTTCGAACCCACCACCCCCGGTGCATGGGGCTGGCACTCTTAACTATTGAGCTATGGGCACCCGCCATAAAAACAAATTTTTAAAGTTTTTTTATTTTTTAAAGCCTCACATCAAATGATTCTCAGCACTGTCCCAAACGAGGGTTATATGAGCACAAGTTGGATAATTCGGATTTAGGCTCTTGCTTCCAAGGCAAACCCTCAATACCAGATGAGGCTTCCAAACCCAACTGGCCGCATTCCTCTGTCTGTCTCCCTTCCTCTCCTTAACCTGTCACATCCATCTGCTGTAGATGGTTACTAAAGTGACAACACAAATATAGATGTGTATAAGTGTGTTTTATTGTACTCTTACAATAGCATTTTAAAAAACATTTTACGGAACTTCTAAAGCCTGTTAAATCATGTTAGAAAATTATGAGAATGGCTTGGCGCCTGTAGCACAGTGGTATGGTGCCAGCCACATACATTGATGCTGGTGGGTTTGAACCTGCTCCGGGCCAGCTAAATAACAATGACAACTGCAACAAAAAATAGCTGGGCTTTGTGGTGAGCGCCTGTAACCCCAGCTACCTGAGAGGCCGAGGGGAGAGAAACATTTAAGCCTAAGAGTTAGAGATTGCTGTGTGCCGTGACCCCATAGCGCTCTAACGAGGGCGACAAAGTGAAACTGCTCAAAAAAAAGAAAAGAAAAGAGTTATGAGAAGATTTTATCATAACAGTTCATTAACATTCAAGGTATCTATTGGAAATACTTCTGAATTTTTGTCAAAACCCAGCAAAATGTAAGTAACTTTGGCATAAGTAAACTACTTTAAAAAATAAAAGTTATTTTATTCAAACCAAAAAGAATGCATCGACTTGGTCCCAAAGGCCTGAGTTTCAGGGTGATTACGCAGCATGAAGAAGGGCAGTGGAGTGCTGGGAGGTGAGAGGCCAAAGTCTGAAGCTAGGTTTATGATTTTGCTTTTATTGTCTGTCTGCTTTACTGAGCCTGAAGTTCAGTGGAGTTCATAATTAATCAAGATCAAAGGATTACCAACTTAAACAAAATAACCCACCCCCCTAAGAGCCCTTTCTTCTACTTTTTACTCTTAAAGCAATAATTTTCTTTGACGTTTTCTCTGTTTTACACACCCTTCCAAAAAAACGGTATTTACGATCCACATTTAAACCCCAAAGGCTAGCTCATGGAAATGTCGGATTACCAAACAAGATTAACTCTCACCACATTAAAGCCGACATATAATAGAAAAATTGGCACTTCAAAACACAAATGGCAAAGGGAATTGTTTAAAGTTAATAATCTCCAATTCAGGGCTTTAAACGGCAGCCCTTGAACTTCTATGCCTGACTTTTTCCAGAATATTTTAGCTTTCTTTTTCATTATTGGAGAAAACAAAAGAAGAGAGTACTTAATGACCTACATGCTGAAATGCATCTAAAAAAGTCCCACCACTCCTGGATAGAGAAGGATGGATATACAGACACACAGGTGTGTGATAAAGCAGTAAAAGCAAAACACCAACTGCAGGGGGCGGGTATGTGGGTATTGACCATACATTTCTTTCAACTTTTCTGAACATTTGACAATTTTCATAAGGAGGAAGAGTGAGAGAATCTACAGTGCTATATTTCTAAACTGAGATCAATACAAAAGGGTGGCGCCTGTGGCTCAGTGAGTAGGGCGCCAGCCCCATATACTGAAGGTGGCAGGTTCAAACCCGGTCCTGGCCAAACCGCAACAAAAAAATAGCCGGGCGTTGTGGCGGGCATCTGTAGTCCCAGCTACTCGGGAGGCTGAGGCAAGAGAATCACCTAAGGCCAGGAGTTGGAGGTTGGTGTGAGCTGTGTGATGCCACAGTACTCTACCAAGGGCCATAAAGTGAGACTCTGTCTCTTAAAAAAAAAAAAAAAAGAAAAAGAAAAAGAAAAAACACCTACAAGATGCTGATAATAGTATTAAAAAGTCTAGTTACTTCTCTTCCTTTGATGCAGGTTATAATTCCCATTTTTTAACCCGTTATGTGCCCCTGATCAAAAGGTCAGGAAATTACCTTACCATACTACTTTAAAACCAAATTCTTAACCTACAAAAATCCTTTACTAGCCAGTATTTGATGAGACCTGTTTTCAAACAAAAGGCGATGATAATTTAACCCTGTAGGAGGAGGAGGGGGAGGAAGGAGGGTTTTTAAGAACCTCACTGTTGATATTCCCAGCAGATCTGCTGGACACGGATGCCATTTCAGGTGGCAAGAATGACTAATTCAGTTAGTTCCTTTTTTTCTGGGATGCTGCCATCTCCCTTCTTAGAGATAGGAAGCTAAACACACAAAGAAACAAGCAAGGCATGCTTGAGGCATTGATTCCCCCTGAAAAATACTGGACTGCTTCTCTGCTTCCCAAGGAGAGAGCGGAATAGAGGTGGGCCTGAAGGGAGAGTTTAGATAGGTCTTCAGGTTAGCAGTAACACATTTTAAGCCAGAAAGAATCATAGAAACCATCTACTCCAGATTCCTCACTCAGATGGAAGAGTTAAAATCCAGATTGCAGAAGGAATGTGTGCAAGGTCCCCGACATTAGGGACAGCTAAAGGAGTAAGACCCAGGCTCTCTATCATAGCCCCATGCCCACTTTTTTTTTTTTTAAAGGGCCCTGTGTTGTGGCAGAAGTCCCCATATCTGAGCATGGTGCTTTAAAGGATATAAGATAAATTATTCTTTTTGGTCTCTTAAAATTTACGGACCATAAGAGGAATTATAAAGAGAAATGAAGAAGTACGCGGATTACTGATAACACAGCTACGTGACAGAGCTGAGGAGTGGGGTGGGGAAGTCCTACTGGCAAGCTGCACACCCACAGAGGTGATCGCTTTTTGGATCTGTCAGGATAAGTAGTGCTGTGGGGCAGGAGACCTAACTTCCACCCCCTACCTCTCTCCTCCTCACGACTGTGGGAGACACCACTGCCTCTACTTCCCAGCCTCAGCTTCTTCTTATGTAAAATGAGGTCTGTTTTCAACATTGATCCCTTTGTAAACTTTCCATTTTTAAAAAAATGGCCTTAAAGAACTTTAAGGGCTATGGCAGAGTGCTTAGCAAACTTACGCCACTAAAATATCCCACAAAAGCAGATCAGAAAACTTTCAGCAGTAAAATGTAACTGAAAACATCTTCTGAATAGAACAGAACTTGAGACCACAAAGACCTGAAACCACCACAAACCAACAGATAGGTTCTCTCACTGCAAGTGTTATTACGCAATTATAAAGTTCCCAGGAGCAAAACTGGTCTGTCAAAGTCATTTGAAAAAGCAAGCAAATGATTAAAATTGAGTTCTACTAAGTTTAATAAGATCTTTTATTTGAAAAATAGGTATTTTGGCTTGGTGCCTGTGGCTCAATGGGCTAAGGCGCCAACCACATACACCTGAGCTGGTGGGTTCGAATCCAGCCCGGGCCCGCCAAACAATGACGGCTGCAACCAACAAACGGCCGGGCGTTGTGGCGGGCGCCTGTAGTCCCAGCTACTTGGGAGGCAGAGACAGGAGAATCGCTGGAGCCCAGGAGTTGGAGGTTGCTGTGAGCTGTGATGCCATGGCACTCTATGCAGGGTGACAGCTTGAGGCTCTGTCTCAAAAAAAAAAAAAAGGTATTTCGGGAAACACCTGTGGCTCAAAGGAGTAGGGCGCTGGCCCCATATACCTGAGGTGGCGGGTTCAAACTCGGCTCCGGCCAAAAACTGCAAAAAAAAAAAAAACCAAAAAGTATTTCCTACTCATCTAGTTGAGTTTATAGCATCCACAAACATGAAATTCTCCTTAGCCTCCTGGAAGAAAAACCCCAACATGTTACAAATGTAGGCAAAAAAGAGAAGAGAGATCTGCCCCTTTTCTTTCAAATAGTTCATTCTATCTGCCTTAGGAGGAGACTCAACACCAACTCCCCAGACGGAACCTTCACTGCATTCACAGAAAGGAGAAAATGTCAGGAAAAGTAACAGCCACCGCTTAACTCAAAAATGGGGACATACATTTTAATGTGATAAATGAGTCCTGGTTCAAAAGTCTTCTCAGAAATCAGTTGTTTGAAACTGGAACATATTTTCCCTACAGAAAAACGTGAAATGGTGAGTGGTGGGTGGGGTTCCCAACCCAGCCCACGAAAGCTTAATCAATTTGTAAAATATTGTTACCCCCAAATGTTTCCACTGCCTACTAACAGCCTACTTAACAGCAAAGCTAGTTCCACTCAGCTCTTGCTGGGTTTTGGAGAAGAGCTTTCCAATCTAGGTGTGAGGTGGGGGAGAGAAGGTAAGCAAGGAAGAATTCTTCAACTCCTGATTTAGGCTTTATTTTGTAGGTCCCTGGAATTTGGCACCACTGGATCTTCAATGTCTCTAAGAGCCAATCTCCTAATAATAATAAAGTTGAGGCGTCTTTATACCTAAACAAGGAAGTAGACCAAAAAAAATCAAGCACCTGAACACTCAAACTCAAAATGACTTGTTTATTTATTTAGTTTTTTGAGACAGAGTCTTATTATATCGCCCTTGGTAGGGTGCTACAGCGTCACAGCTCACAGCAACCTCAAATTCTTGGGTTCAAGTGATTCTCTTGCCTCAGCCTCCCAAGTTGCTGGGACTACAGGTGCCTGCCACAACACCCGGCTTTATCTGTTGCAGTTGTCTTTTAGCTGGCCTGGGCCCGTTTTGAATCCTCCAGCCTCAGTGTATGTGGCCAGCACTATAACCACTGTGTTACAGAAGCCCCAAATGACTTGTTTAAATACACATTTATCAGTGGTATCTGTATTAATGCTTTCATTTACAAATATCAACTAAGGGTTCCTGGGGAGAGTGTTTCTTTTTAGAGTCGCTGTTGGTGAGTCATTAAGCAAGTGTGAGGTCACTGGATAGCCATGATGCAGTGGATTCTTGACCAGATGTCTACATAGAGGGATAGGATTTGTTAAAAAAGTTTACAAAGTATTTACAAAATATTCTCTCTGTGTTGGCCATCTCTTTGCAAAATTTTGTAATGAATACTTTGTAAATAAAGATACACTGGCTCGGCTCCTGTGGCTCAACGGGCTAAGGCGCCAGCCACGTATACCTGAGCTGGCAGGTTTGAATCCAGCCTGGGCACGTCAAACAACAATGACGGCTGTAAACAAAAAATGGCCAGGCGTTGTGGTGGGTGCCTGTAGTCCCCGCTACTTGGGAGGCAGAGGCAAGAGACTCGCTTGAGCCCAGGAATTGGAGGTTGCTGTGAGCTGTGATGCCACGGCACTCTATCCAGGGTGACAGCTTGTGGCTCTTTCTCAAAAAAAAAAAAAAAAAAAAAACAATTGGC
>CAUYRH010157020.1:0-37614 GCA_963574655.1 Perodicticus potto | reverse complement strand
ACAGGTCGCCAGCCAGTTCACCCAGCACCATTTGTTAAATAGGGAATCTTTTCCCCACTGAATGTTTTTAATTGGCTTGTCAAAGATCAAGTAACGGTAGGTAGCTGGATTCATCTCTTGGTTCTCTATTCTGTTCCAAACGTCCATCTCTCTGTTTTTGTGCCAATACCATGCTGTTTTGATCACTATCGTGCTTTACTATTTAATCCTTACAACAATCCTATGTTCAATTTTCAGATAAGGAAACTGCAGCCCTGAGAAGAAACTCATAAAAGCTGTGTTAACAGAATCACAGAGATATCGCTGAGATTTGGATTTGTTGTGCTGACAACAAAAACTTCCAAGACCCCATGAAGTCTCCCTGGAGGCATGGTTGAAGATGGAGTTTAGTTTAAAGAAGAGAAGAATAAAGAAAACCAACATTTGCAGGATGTTATGGTTCACGCCTGTAATCCTAGCACTCTGGGAGGCTGAGGCGGGTGGACTGCCTGAGCTCAGGAGTTCAAGACCAGCCTGAGCAAGCGCAAGACCCTGTCTCTAAAAAGTAGACAGCTGGGCGTTTTGGCAGGGCCTGCAGTCCCAGCTACTTGGGAGACTGAGGCAAGAGGATGGCTTGTGCCCAAGAGTTTGAGGTTGCTGTGAGCTATGATGACTCCATGGCATTCTACCCAGGGAGACAAAGTGAGAGTGTCTCAAAAAGAAAGAAAGAAAAGAAAAGATATATATATATATATACATACACACACATACACACACATAAAATAAAACAATGGAACATTACTCAGCAATAAAAATGAATAAAACTATTGAAAAGAGCATGCAAAAACAAGAATCTCAAAATAACTATGGTGAGTAAAAGAAGCCACACCCCAAAAGATTAGAAGATGTTATAGGCTGGGCGCAGTAGCTCGTGCCTGTAATCCCAGCACTCTGGAAGGCCTAGGCAGGCGGATTGCCTGAGCTCACAGGTTTAAGATCAGCCTGAGCCACAGTGAGACCGCCATCTCTAAAAGCAGCCAGGCATTGTGGCCGGCACCTGTAGTCCCAGGTGCTTGGGAGGCTGAGGTAAGAAAATCGCTGAAGCCCAAGAGTTTGAGGTGTGCCGTGAGCTGTGACCCCATGGCACTCTACTGAGGGTGACATAGTAAGACTCTGTCTCAAAAAAAAAAGTTAACAGAAAGACAGAAAGCAGATCAGAGGTTGCCTAGGGAAGGGGAGCCCGAGAAGAGGAAGAAGGGGAAAGATTGCAAACAGGCACAAGGGAACTTTTGACAATGATGGACACATTTACTACTTTGATGATGATGCTTTCGAGGGTGCATGGATATGTCAAAATGTATCAAATTGCACATTTTAAATATGCATAGTTTATTGTATGCCAATTATAGTTCAATGAAGCTATAAAAACATTCGTGTTTAAATATATTAAGTAAAATCCACAAGTCCTATGAAGTAGGTCAGTATTATTATTCTGCTAATTTTAATTCTGAAAATTATATTTGAAAATTTTGTACTTATAAAACAGGTAATTTTGATGAGTGATCCCTTTAGCATATCTAATACATGTACATATTTAATATATCTTACCAATTTCCAAGTAGAAATCTCAAATAATAGCTTTGGTTCTCTGAAAACCTAACTCAATGAAAAAAATCTATTGCTAAATTCTAGCTAAATTAGCTAATTCTAGCAAAATTAAAAACCAGTCATATGTTTATAATAGTAATAATATTAGAAGTAATGCCATTTCCTTATTAAATTCCTCATTTAAAAAATTCTCTCCAATGGACTTTACCTAACAAATGCAATCAGTGTAACCTGGTTTTTGTACCCTCAATGAATCCCCAACAATAAATTAAAAAAAAAAAATTTCCCTCCAACATCTGTCATTTTCTAACTGAAATAAGTAATAAGATAGAATTATTTCTGTTTAATAGACATTAAAATTTAAGTTATCCAAAGAATGTCTTTTTCATAACATTTTTTCATAACTGCTTTTGATAAAAGGAATCACAATATGTTCGCAAGCTTGCTCTGCTCAGTGTCATAACTTGCTTTAAAATTCATTCGAATGTGCTGGTTTGTCATAGGATCTCATAGATAAGCACAACAGCCAAGGCTTTTGAAAGACTATTAATTAGAAAAATACAATAAAATTAATTCCACAGCATATGTGTTTTTCAGATGTGGAAGAAATATGATGTCAGTGAACAAAGAATTCTAATCACATTTGGAAAGACTTCTATAGAACTACCGGAATTTTTCAGAATTACTAATAAATGCTGCTTACCGATTATCTGTGACTTAATAAATACATTAAACTCACCTGTCGTGGCAATGCAGAACTGAATCTACAGCAGAGGTGGGTCGCATACCCACTACATCTTTATTCTGATTTCAAGAGAGAACCTAAGTGGTTTTACCCCCTCACTCTCTTCCTGCGGAGAATAAAGTCAAGCAAGTGGAGGATAAACTCAAGGATATGGCTGGGCCTCCGAGATAAGGAGGAATGGAGTTTGGGGCAGCCAGGAGGAAAGACCAAGTGCTCTAGCCCATGAAAATTTTCTCATTTCTCTATTGCCCAGAAGGGTCAGATAGGGCAAAGGAGAAGGCGTAGAGGAGACTACTTAGACCGGTCTGGAGGGTATCCCAGAAATAAAAGGGGTACAAAGATTCTGTTCCAGCAAGGGAAAGAGACCAGGAAGAGAACTGAAGGAACGGCTGTAGTGAAATGATGGTGTGGGTGCATTTGCCACTTCTCCCTCATTCCCAAATACTGTGGGGGGAGACGATTGCAGAAAACCTCAGGATTTCAAGATTAGGGTCTTGGCTTTTGATAACTGACAATCAAGTGGGAAGGAATGCAAGAATACACCATCAGCTCTCATATTCACAGGGGATTTGTTTCAGGTTCCCAGAATATGCCAAAATCCACACATATTCAAGTCTCACAGCCCACTGAAGCAGGCACATAGGAATAGAGGAAAAGTCTGCCCTCCATAAAGAAGCATTTTGCATCAAGCAAATTCTATATTTTCAGGTTGAGTTTGACTGGAAAAAAATCTACATATAAGCAGACCTACCCAGTTCAAACTCTTATTGTTCAAGGGTCCACTATACTTCTAGGATTAAATATGGATGTTCCAGTAAGAGCCACCCAAAAACCCCGTGAGGTTTCCCATTGTGATATGGATAGATTGGCCTTCTAGGATATTATGAAATAACAAAATTATGTTTACATAGCCCCTCTACAGAGTCAATCATAATTTAGATTGCTAATGTGTGCCTCAGGACACATCATTTAATCAAGAACCACTGAGAAAATCTCATGGAAAAGAATCTCAATAAGCAGCAGATAAACAGAACTGGTTTCATGGGCATGCAACCTAGGCAGTCACACAGCCCCCTGTCCAACCTCCCACTTGTCTTCATGCTCTACTGTGCTTACAAATTCTTAGTATGTTTTGAACAGAGAGCTCTGAGTTTTCGTGGCAAATTATATACCCAGCCTCGAGGGTAACGATATAAGATCTGGATTACAGATCTCTCCCTGTCAGCAAATTTCTTCTGCCTGGGCACACTATTGGTATGTCCGATATTTTCCAAACACGAACATAATTCAAAGCAATTGCTACGCCTTAACCAATTATGTGTTGTACTGTTCTTTAATAATTTTAAAATCTTACAGGGTTCAAGTTTATTTAATCCAAAATTTATTTTACATTAAAAAGAATGGTCGAATTGTAATCCTTTGATTATAGTTTCATACAGAATGTTTTTCCTTTATATATTTTTAAAATTTCAGAATATTATGGGGTATAAATGCTTTGGCTACATGAGTTGCTTGTGTATAGTTTGAGTAAGTTATAACTGTGCCCCTCACTCAGAGAGTGTGCATTGTACCCGTTAGGTGTGAATTTACCCCTTCCCATCTGCCCCCTCCCGCCTGCTTGCTTTCTGTTGAATTTTACTACCAAATGTGCCCATGGGTATTGATACATTGCATTTGCATTAGCAGAGTAACTGGATCTGAACCACAATTACATCCACAAGCCTTCTAGCTCTATGCATATGTACAATCTTAACTTTTAATCTCCATTGTAAAATCATGCAGACATTTGGATCATCAGGGAAGTAAAGGTCTCCACCTGTGAGTATAGACTTACTCCTAACTTGTTTTTTCTTGGCTGCCAATGCCACCAGCAGAGTAACCTCTAACATTGTGTTTTCTATGGGACCAGGCCCAAGTGAAATTCTGACCTACCAGCACTTGCTGATGATCCCAGTAAAGCTGAAATACCCAACGCAGAAAGAGTATGCTTTGTAAGAATGATATGAATGGGTCCAGGCCGTTTATCACCGATTTGTTTCCTCCCACTGTTTTGTGTTATTTTGCTCCCTTTAAGCTAACTTTTAAAGGGTTATGTCTACTGTATGCTATAGAACATACACAGATGTGTCTGTTGTATAAGATTTTCTGACTTCACAATGAGTTAACAAGATCTGTGTCTCTTTGGGGTGAAGAAAAAGAGTTAAATGTGAATAAATGCTGAAGTAGAGATGATGGCAAAACAAACAAAGCTAAAGGATGAATGAAGACCACATAATTATGATATTTAGAACTGTTAATTTGCACTACACACTCTCACCACAAGATCCTGATTTCAATAATTGTTCAAGTAATTTCATAAGTACAGTAAAATCCCATTAATTTGGATGCTCTCAAAATTTGTATAAGCAATATGGTAAAATTCTGCTGGTTCATCTTTCTATAGTGGACATAAAAATGATTATTAAAAAATAAACCATGTTTAAAAAAATAAACCATTTTAAAGCACTCTCAGGTGCTTTATAGTTCTTGGTTTTATTAAAAAATATTTTTAGAGTTGAGCATATACTGTGTGCAAGACATCAGATGAGGGGATAGTATTATAAAAAAGCATAAATCAAAGGCTTATCTTCAGTAAGCTTAGAGGCCAAGGGGTGAAACAGGACAGGAAAATGGAAATATGACTCTCAATACTAGGTAACTTGAAAAGTAAAGAATAAAGGCTACATATAATTTGTTCTATTCATTAGGGCAGGGCTTCTAAGGTGTGATGCGGTCATGGCTCTGCTACACAGTTACTCTACATGATTATAAGTTTTAAGTTTTTCTTGCATTTACTGTAATGCAGATTTTCCTCTTTATTAAAACTCTTTCACTTAACCTTTAGTGTTGACCACCTACTTCAAGTCAGAGATTGTGCAGGGTGTTGGAAGGAACATGCTGAGGAAGATGCTGTTCCTGACCTCAGGCATTTTTCTCAAATGAATATTTCCCACGCTAAATGAGTTATAGCAGGACAAGTCTAAACAACCTGCTAGGAGAGGACAGACACGGTATATTGTGTTGGGTTCCACCAGAAGCTGACCACGAGGCAACAATGTGTTCCTGAGTAGTTTATCTGAGAGGTGATCACAAAAAGGAATAGAAGGGGAGTTGGGAAGTTAGATGAGCAAGCAAAGTAGCCAATAATAAAAAGCCCATTATTGAACAAATCCCTGTGAGTAGCTGAGGGCTCAGTCCTGCAGGGAAATTCTGGGGAGAGTACAGAAGATGCCTTAGTTAGCCTAACCTAGGGGTGAAGACACCTGGGTTTTTAATCTTCCAACTTGCTTCATTCATCAATTGAGGGCTACTGCTGAGGAATGAAGACTGATGACCTGCCTGGTACCAGGCGCAACAGGGATCGTCCTCAGGCAACTGCTCAGAGCTAGAAGCGTGACCACAGGCGTGGACGCAACATGCCCAGGAAGAAAGAGCAGAGTGCTAATAGTACCTGCTATGGTTCCAGATTTGAGTAGAAGGAAGGCTGCTGGAAGAGTTGGCATTTTATAATGATTAAAGTGGTGATGGAGGAATGACAACCTTGGCAGTAGAAACTACATGTCTAAAAGGACAAAGATGGAGAAGGATGTGTAGTCATCACTTAAAGCAAACAACGCTGGATAAACTGAGTGTAGGGTTCACAAGGGAAGAGGGATAGAATAAAATATGACTAAAGAGACAAACAGAATCAGAATGAGCCCTCCTTAAATGTCCTAGCTATCAACTGTAAACTTTATCCTGTAGGTATCAAGGAGACTAAACATGCTTACTGGAGTGACATGATTAAATTCTTGTTTTAGCAAGATGACTCTGGAAATCTTGTCATAATGTTTAGGATGGCCTGAGGGTAGTGGATAGGAGATTATCATCATAGCTAAAGTGAGACAATCAACAATGATACAAAGACTATACAATAGGCATGGAGAAAGGATTTGGGTGGAAGACACTTTGGGAGAGTCTCACAGGGCTGTATACCAATGGAGGAAAAGTAGAGGAAGGTCTCAGAAATGAAGCCTAGCAACTCATTGGATTGATGTTGTCTTTGAGTTGATAAATTACAGCAGGAGGAGGAGATTTTGTAGATAGAATTGGATCTGTTGAATTCAAGGTGGGCTGTTAGGCTTGGCACAGTGGCTCACGCCTATAATCCTAGCATTCTGGAAGGCCCAGGCAGGTAGATTGCCTCAGCTCAGGAGTTCAAGACTAGACTAAGCAAAAAAAGCGAGACCTTGTCTCTACTAAAAATAGAAAACATTAGCCTGGCTTCATGGTGGGCACCTGTAGTCCAAGCTACTCAGGATGCTGAGGCAAGGGGATTGCTTGAGCCCAAGAGTGCAAGCTATGATGCCAGGTACTCTAGTTAGGACACAGAGTGAGACTCTGTCTCAAAAAAAAATAATAATAATTGTTTTGTTTTGTTTTTTTTGAGAATCTGGGCTGTTAATTTAAGAAATCTAGCAGCCAGTTTTAGAAGGGTATGTCTAGGGCCAGAAGTACACATCTGGGATTCATCCAAACAAATCTATCAAGGAAGAATTAGTAATACTTTCCTGTAAATATAGTTTGAAACAATCATTTTAGGACACTCACTAATTAGGATATAGAATTTCCATATCTAATTTTTCTTTTAAATATGGGAGTAAACGGCTTATGGAACTATAAAATATAAAGTTTCCTTCTTTTATCGAATATAAGAGAGAGAGTCAGAATATAGGAATTACAAATTAAATTGAGGAGAAGAGGGGAGGAGGCAGGATCTCATCTACTGTGCACATTGTGAGGGTGTATAACACTCCCCCTGGGTGAGGGGCTCCTCTACAAATGGAACTTTACCCTGGAAGTGAGAACAATGTAACCTAAATATTGTAGCCTCATATTAATTTGAATAAAGTTAAAAAAAAATAAATTGAGGATAAACTCCAAATGCACTGTTCAGATATTTAGGAGAACTGTTGAAAGTACCTGATCCACTATATCCTGACAGTAGTGATTGGTTCTATTAATAGAAAAGTTCCATTTGTGTACCAAGAGGGGAGCCACTAATTGAAAAGTATAAAACAAAGCAGTCACTTAGTTCACATTTTCTCAGCTTCTCTAACTTGACTTTGTTTTCCAGAGGTATGTACTTGGTGATTTCCACCCCTGGAGGCTCTGTAGACTATTTCCAGAGCAACTTTAGGCCACCTCTCTGCTGTTTTCCTCTGTAAAGCCCAGAAGACAATTAGTGATGAAGACATGTGTTAAGATTTTTGTGGAGTCTCAGGCTGGGCGCCATGGCTCACATCTATAATCCTAGTACTTTGGGGGGCTAAGGTGGTGGATTGCCTGAGCTCAGGAGTTTGAGACCACCTGAGCAAGAGCGAGACCTTGTCTCTACTAAAAATAGAAAAGCCAGCCAGCTGTTGTGGTCGGTGCCTATAGTCCCAGCTACTTGGGAGGCTAAGGCAAGAGGATTGCTTGACCCCAAGAGTTGGAGGTTGCTGTGAGCTATGACGCCACAGCACTCTACCCAGGGTGACAGATTGAAACTCTGCCTCAAAAAAAAAAAAAAAGTTTATAGGGGCCCAATAAGTAACACTGTTTTCCTCACTTGAATTTTGAATTAAAGGACATGAGGTCAATAGAGAACAACATATCACCTTTATCATCATCTCATTACTATTAGAGGATGTGGCTTAGCTGAAGAGCAACAACAGGCTCCTATTGCTGAACCTCCTTACTTTAGACAGTTATCCCCCAAGCCACATGCAGAAGCAGACAACCATAAACCTCCCAATGTGGAAATTCATTTTGTGAGTTTGTAAAAAACAGCCAGAATTCACACTCACAGCAATTTATTCTCAAGAGTAAAAGAGAAGGAAAGGGGTAGAGCCATGCCTATCCAGTTTTTTATCTCACACTTACCAATAAATTATTTCTTAAGTCAGCTATATACTTAGATGTTCCATGTTCCATATCCTGAAAACATTAATCCATCTGAAAAGATTTCCTCCTTCCTCGTCACCTCCCTCCCTCCTCCACCCACCAACTCACAGTCTAAGAACTTAGAAAGGGTTAGAATAGGACATAGACTTTAAAAAGTTCTCAGAAACCACTGAGCCTGCCCCATCAGTGCAGGAGGGTGAAGTAACTTGCTCAAGGTCACATAGTTAATTAGAGGAAGATCTTAGGCTAGTATACTTAGATTCAAAGAGGAAATCTGAAAAAATATGCTGTTACTTGATTCCTTAATTTTGTACACCACTCAAAGGGGCCTTTGAGCAGAAACATCAGCCAGATGGTGATAACTTTTTCAAAAATTCTCTAACCCAGAGAGGGAACTTAATGAAGCAGCAGACTTTTCACATGGCTCTTATTTATCCTGAGCCGAGCAATGTCTTCGGAGGCCACTAGCTCTGTTTCTTCTACTCTGGAAAGCCCAGGATGGCAAAGGATTTATTCTGCACACTTGATTCTGTGGAATTGTCTCCCAACTAACATTGGACCTGGCACATAGGAGGCACCCAAAGAATGGTAAAAGAGTATGATATTTTTTAAAAAATCAATTACGTCCAGTTCAGTTAAATCCAAAGAAATACACAAAGAAAAAAGCAATACAGAAATGTATCCATTTACTAAACCCTACCAAGAGTATACTCAAAACATTTTAGTCTGAAGTGAATTCAATTGTTAACAATTATCATTCAAATTGACTTAAGTGGAGACTATGGAAAGGAAGACCCAGACAAAGGGCAGGAGAGAAAGAGAAGGAAATAATAATAATAACAACAATAATAATAATGTAGTTAAGTGAGCCTCAATATACTCAATATACATGAGGGATGATCTTAAAAATCCCACAACTCCTCAGATTGACAAGGGAACAGTGAGCATTAAATCAAGTTCACTCCTGAGAAAAATGTCTCCCTTTTGATTATCCGCCCTAGAACCTTTAAGATTTGTATTTATGTCAGAAATTGTATATTCCCTATTGGTTTTTTAACCTTATAGCCACACTATGGGGTCATAGGCATCATGAACCCTATTATCTGAGGACATTATGCTAAGTTAAATAAGACACAGAATGAAAAATACTGCAGAATCTCACTTATGTGTGAAACCTTAAAAAAAAAAAAGTTACCGCGAGATAAAGAGTTTAAAATAGAGGTTATCAGGGGCAGGATAGATGAAGGATGGAGTGATGTGGGTGATAGGGTACAACTGAACAGATATGAGGTTAACAGGTCTAGAGAATCCAATGTATAGCTTGAGGATTATTGTTAATAAGATTTTACAGTATTTGGGATTTTTGCAAAATCAGTAGATTTTAACTGTTCTTTTTTTTTTTTTGAGACGGAGCCTCAAGCTGTCACCTGGATACAGTGCCGTGGCATCACAGCTCACAGTAACCTCCAATTCCTGGGCTCAAGCAAGTCTCCTGCCTCTGCCTCCCAAGTAGCTGGGACCACAGGCGCCCGCCACAACGCCCGGCCATTTTTTGGTTGCAGCCATCATTGTTGTTTGGCAGGCCTGGGCTGGATTTGAACCTGCCAGCTCGTGGCAGACGCCTTAGCCCATTGAGCCACAGGCGCCGAGCCAGATTTTAGCTGTTCTTACTAACAAAAAATTATGGGACATACAGGGTATGTAATATCCATTATTATAACAACCAATTTATTATCCATATGTATCCCAAAACATCATATTGTATACCTTAAACATAAATAATAAATTTTATTTAAAATAATTAACTCATAAACTACACATCAGAGATCTTCACGATTGTTAAATTGTTAAATATCAAACTTGTGCTACAGTAACTATTTTTAAGCTTCTTTCTCTTTCCTTTGGCTAAAAGTTTTCCTCTTATTCACTCACAAGTCAATCCATTAATTTAAAAAGCATTTGGGAGGCGCCTGTGGCTCAGTGAGTAGGGCACCAGCTCCATATACCGAGGGTGGCAAGTTCAAACCTGGCCCCAGCCAAACTACAACAACAACAACAACAAAAAATTTTTAAAGTATTTATTACACAATAGGTGGGATAATAAATTAGTATATGAATTATTTAGTAATGAAAGTAAGAATACAATGCTATTCAAAATAGCATAATAAAAAATAAATTTGACGAAAGAAATGCTAGACTTGTGTACGGAAAATTACAAAACTTTGAAGAAACTAAAGAAGATCTAAATAAATGAAGAGATATTCATTTTCATGGAATGGAAGACTCAATATTATTAATATGATCATTTCCCCCAAGTTTATCTATAGATTTCACACAAATTTCAGCATACTTTTTTGAAAATAATAACAAGCAGATCCAAACATTAATGTTGAAAGGCCAAGCACCTTATTTCAAAACAATTCTGAAAAATAACAAAGTTGAAGGACTTTCACTGCCCTATTTAAAAGCTTACCATAGGCTCGGCACCTGTAGCTCAGAGGCTAGGGCGCCAGCCACTTACACCGAAGCTGGCAGGTTCAAACCCAGCCCAGGCCTGCCAAACAACAATGACAACAACAACAACAACAAAAATAGCCGGGCATTGTGGCGGGTCCCTGTAGTTCCAGCTACTTGGGAGGCTGAAGCAAGAGAATCACTTAAGCCAAGAGTGGGAGGTTGCTGTGAGCTGTGACGCCATAGCACTCTACTGAGGGTGACATAGTGAGACTCTGTCTCAAAAAAAAACAATAAATAAAAAAAAATGGCAATAAGAGACAACCAGATATCCATATGTGAAAAAGATTAACTAAGACCCTCACCTGATACCAAATATGAAAATTAACTCAATATAGGTCATAGACTTAAACATAACAGCTAAAAAATAAAACTTTTCGAATAAAACATAGGAGAAAATTTTCAAGAACTTAAATTAGGCAAAAATTTCTTAGATGTGACACCAAAATCATAGTTCATACAAGGAAGTAAAAGATAAATCAGACCTCATCAAAAAACACAACTATGATTTAATGATAAAGATAATTAAATAAATAAATAAATAAATAAATAAAAGAAACCTATTGCCACAAAAAAAAAAAAAAAGTAAAAAGGACAACAGATTGTGGGAAAATGTTTGCAAAATACATATCCAAGTAAAGGACTTGTATTCAGGATATATAAAGAATTCATACAACTCAGTAAGAAAACAAACAACAATCAAACCATGTGCAAAAGACATGAACATAAGTTTCACCCAATACATGAATTACATGAATACCTAATAAACACATGAAAAGATGCTCAATATCCTTCTTCATTAGGTTAATGCAAATGAAAACCACAATGAGGTACAATTTCATATCCACTAGAAAGGTTAAAAGACAGACAATAAAAAATGTTGGTGAGCACGGAGCCTGTGGCTCAAAGGAGTAGGGCACCAGCCCCATATGCCGGAGGTGGTGGGTTCAAACCCAGCCCTAGCCAAAAACTGCAAAAAAAAAAAAAAAAAAAAAAATGTTGGTGAGAATGTGAAGAAACAGGAACACACATCCATTGCTGGTGAGACTATAAATTGTGCAGCCATTTTAGAAAATAATGTGGCAGTTTCTCAGAAAGTTAAACATAAAACCACAAAACAGCAAAGCAATTCTACCCCTAAATGTCTACCCCAAAGAAATGAGGACATATGCCCACATGGAAACTTGCACTAGAGTGTTTAGATCAGCAAATACTGAAGACAGCCCAAATGTCTAAAAATTGGTGAATGATAGACAAATGTGGTCTAGTAGCACAATGTAATCCTGTTTACCAATAAAAAGGAACAGACTCGTGATAGATACTACATGGTAGATAAACCTCAATAACATTATGTGAAGTGAAATAAGCCAGACACAAGAGACCACATGCTGAATGATTCTATTCATGTAAGATTTTTTTTTAAGGCAAATTTATAGAGAAAGAAAATATACCAGTAGTTGCTAGGACTAACTGTAAATGATCATGAGAGATCCTAGTTGAGAACCAAAAACATAAAAAAACTGCTTTATGGTGGTGGTTGTACCACTCAGTAAAGTTATTCTAAAAAAAACAATGAATTGTACACTTGAAATAGATGAATGAAACGTAAAATATACCTCAATAAAGTTGCTAAAAAAAGAAATTTTTAAAATAAATTAGTAAAAACTAATGTATGTTTTGATTTCAGGGTTAATATGCATATTTCCTTTAGCTCAAACCTTGAAGTCATTATTAAAAGATTCCCCTTCTGTGTGGCCATATAGATCAGGTGCAAAGACCTGCCTTCTTCCTGTGAATTTCATTGCATGAACCTATTTCTTTCCTTTCTGAAACCATCTCACTAATCCAGATTTTTCTTATATCCCTTAGTTAATTTTTTTTTTTTTTTTTTTGAGACAGCGTCTCACTATATCGCCTTTGGTAGAGTGCTATGGCATCATAGCTCACAGCAACCTCAAACTCTTGGGCTTAAGTGATTCTCTTGCCTCAGCCTCCCAAGTAGCTGGGACTACAGGTGCCCGCCACAACACCCAGCTGTTTTGTTGTTGTTGTTGCAGTTGTCATTGTTGTTTGGCAGGTCTGGGCCAGGTTGGAACCTGCCAGCCCCAGTGTACGTGGCTGGTGCCCTAACCACTGAACAGGCGCCAAGCCTTCCTTACTTAATTTTGTTATACCTATAGGTAATTTCCTTAATTCTACCTACTTCGTATAGGTTATACAGCATTATTTACTATTGGTAAATTAATCTTCCAGTGACCTTGGTCTCATCGGGTGGCACTCAGAGGTGTATCCTCATACCTCTAATTGTTCTCAGGGTACTGTGTATGGTGCTTCACTTTAGGATTCAGTGTGACTGATGGAGTAAGGGAGATCCAAATGGCTGGTAAAACATTTCTTGGCATGTCTTCTGCAAGGGTGTTTCCCAGAAAGATTAGTATTTAAATCACTAGACTGGGTAAAGAAAATCCTCCCTCACCAACGCGTGTGGGTATCATGCAAATGTCCAAGGCCTGGATAGAACAAAAATGTAGAGGAAAGATGAAATTGCTTTCTTTTCTGGAGCTAAGACATTCATCTTTTCCCACCCTTGAACAATCAGAGTTTTCCAGGTCCTCAGGGCTTCAGTCTCAGTCTGAGAGTTACACCACTGGATCCTCAGGTTCTTGGTTCTTTGGACACGGACTGAATTACCCACTGGCTTTCCTGGGTCTGCAGCTTGCAGACAGCAGATTGAGGGACTTCTCAGCCTCCAGAATTGTATGAGCCAATTCCTATGGTAAATCTCTTACAGATCTCTGTATATATCCTATTAGTCCTGTTTCTCTGGAGAACCCTGATCAATACACTGTGTATACAACAGCTTTCTGTTTGGACCCATTCTATGGTTCTAATTTTATTTTTCATTCTTAATACAATTTCTTTACTCTGTTAGATTGGTGTCCTTATTACCCCTTGTATTAGTGTTGTAGGGTTACTTTAACAAATGACCACAGACTAGGTGGTTTAAGCGACAGGTATTTGTTCTCTTAATGTTCTAGAGGCCAGAAGTTTGGAACTGTTCTTCCAAAGGATCCAGGAGAGAATCCTGCATTGTTTTTTCCAGCTCCTGGCGGCTGCTGACAATCTTGGTGTTTCTTATAGACCCCTCACTCCAATCTGTGCCTGTCTTCCCATGGCCTCCTTCCTGCTTCTCTTCTAAGGACACTTGTCATTGGATTTAGGGTCCTCTCTAATCCAAGATGCTCTCATTTTGAGATCTTTAACTTGATTACATCTGCAAAGACCTTTTTTCTAAATAAACTTCACAGATTCCAGGTGGACATCTCTTTTGAGGGACACCTTTCAATCCATTACATGCCCCAAGCACCCTCTGTCTTTTCAGATCTTTGCCCATGCCATTTCCACATTTAAAATAATTTCTTTTCCATTCTTTTTTTCTAGATCCTGGTCAGATTCTGTGTTCAGCTCACAAAGCCTCTCCTAATCAGAACACCCTGTGTTAGTTTCTCTTTTTTTGAACTCAATAACCCTCACTGTTCCATTCATTTCTGCATTGTTTATGTTCATGTTTGTAGGTCTTGCTTGCCAACTAGATTTTAATCTCCTGTAAGAGGATCTCAAATGCTAAAGCAGTGTTTTCCAACCGTGGTTATATATTAGAATCACAGCTCACAGCAACCTCAAACTCTTGGGCTTAAGCAATTCTCTTGTCTCAGCCTCCCAAGAAAAAGCTGGGACTACACAATGCCTGGCTATTTTTTTATTGTTGTTGTTGTAGTTTTTGTTGTTTAGCAGGTCAGGGCCGGGTTCGAACCCACCACCCTCAGTGCATGTGGCCGGTGCCATAACCACTGTGCTATGGGTGCTGAGCCCTCTTGGAGAATCTTTAAAAAGACTACCCCAGGGGTTCTGTGGGGATGTCCCAGGGATAGGTATTGTTTTTTTAAATGTCCTTATTTCATTCTAACGTATAGCCAAATATTGAGAACTCACTGCTTTAAAGCAGGAATTCTCAATGCAGAGGGCTAAAATTTGTTCTTGGTGGAAGAGTGTGCAAAAATGTTAGATAGTATAGTGTTTTTTCATCCTCCAAATGGCCAAAGTACATGAACAGATATATAATACGCGTATCTGCCACTAAAATTTCATAGGGGCCAATTAGGGAAAAATGCCTAAAATTGTTTCTTAGGCTAACAATGAAAACTAGGCTGGGAAACCCTGCTCTGAAGCATATCAAAATCACCATGGACCTTGATAAAGTGCACTTGGCAAAGCCCCCAGAGAGTCTGAGTCAGGAGTTTAGGCTGTGGCCCCAGATTCTGTATATTTAATAACAATTAACATTTCTCACATGACTACTATATACTAAGAGCACCCATGTGTCATCTTCACTTTTCCAATGAAAAAACAGAAGAACAAAGAGCCATTTGCCCAAAGTCACTCAGCTACAAAGTGGCAGGAGAAAATGTGAACCCACGCCTTGGTGTTAATGTAACCCTGAATCACAAGGCTTCAAGCACCAGAGCATGAGGACCACTGTCCTCTAAGAAACGTACGTCATAGTTCTCTTCCATTCCCTTCCACAGGAGCAGAATGCTTCAAGTACTGCCGAGGCCGAAGTGCACTTGTTGAACTCATGACCAGGATGTACAGAACCAAAGAATTGCCAGCTAGTCAAGAGTACAGTAATGGAGCACATCGTATCACGATCACTACTCAGGGCCACGAGGGGTTTGATTCCACAGGTGGACAGGGTTGGTTACTGTGAAGCTGGCTAAATAGATAATGATGAAGAAGGCTTGGTCCCTAGACTGAGAGATTCAGATAGTGCTTAGATAGTACTCCACTGTATTACTGGTGACATTTAACACAGAGTTAAACCAACAAACATCTCAAAATGCTTGTTGCCCTTGTCTCAAAAGTCACTTGGTTATTTGGGATTCCTTTGGAAGAGAGATTCTTAATTTTCTTTCTTTTTTTTTTTTTTTTTTTTTTGCAGTTTTTGGCTGGGACTGGGTTTGAACCCACCACTTCTGGCATATGGGGCTGGCGCCCTACTCCTTTGAGCCACAGGTGCCACCTGAGATTCTTAATTTTCCTTAAATTCCATGAACTTCTTTAGCAATCCTATATAAAGTCAAATAATATATAATTAAAAAATAATTCTGAGCTAGATAAAGCCTATAGATTACATCTCATAATAATGTTTCTAAATATATATATTAAAATTATAAAATTACCAAGGCAACCAACTATACTGAATTACAGTTATCAAAATATTTTTTTAAATGTGCAATAGGGTAATAACTGTGTTTCCTTATTAACATTTTTCAAAAGAGGTAGTGACAAGTCTAAAAACAACTGTAATTTGAAGTTGTGATGAATGTAAATGATATTATAAGCAATTCATAACAACTGCTAATGTGGTAACAGAAATATCTGTGATTTCTATTGGTGACAGTCATAGGTACCGCTAACACTAATTTGGTTTGTTGCCAAATTCACAGTAGAAAAAAATGCTAATTTTCAGATAGAGATTAGTGAAAATAAAGTTGCAAATTTTTTCCCATCCATGAACCTCTTGTAGATACCTGTAGACCCTGTGTTTAAAATTCCACTTCCAGCATACAGAACTCTCCCAGCTTAGCCCTACCAGCGTAATCCTACCCAATATGGCCCATCCTGAATTAAGGGAACTCCTTATACCAGCTCCATCCTGTTCATACCTTCTGGCCAAGAAAGTTTCTCTGGAAATTCAGGACAGTCTCTTGACACAGTAACCTTTATAATGACAAGAATTATGCAGTGTCGTGGGGACAAATTAGTTAGAAAAGTGAGTTTTTGGAAACAAAAGCAGCTTTTATCTTTACTTTGCTTAATAATCAACTGGGAAATCTATAAAAAACTACAAATTCTGGAATTCTAACCATCCCACTTCCCAACCACATACAACTCAGAGGTTTTATTTAATTCAGTAGGTTTGGGGTGGGCCTCAGGAATCTGCATTTAAAAACCTGATTAAGCTGCTGCTGATCAGGTCTGTTGGCCTCAAGTCTAGCTTATAAGAGACCTTTTTGAAACCATTTGTGTTTCCAAGTGGAAGACAAAGAAGCAAGAAGCAAAGCCTTTCAGAGCACTCCCAAATTACCAGGTCAACACAGCAGGTGAATGGTTTAGGGCTGCCTGCAGCCTAACCTAGGGATTCACCATCAGGACACAGCAGTTTATGTTTGCATCAGAAAAAAAAATCTTTTGACTAAATTTTCCTCTTTCTGGAAAGGAAAATAGCCTCCCTCCTTTTCTCCCCCACCTCCTCTGCTCCCCTCTAGGGATGCTGCAAAGACTATAATACCATTATTCCCAGAGAGTCTTGAACTCTTAACAGAGGTGCCAGATAAATATATTGATGTCTCAAGAATCCTATATTTATGGAGCACATAAGGTAAGAATTACTTGGACCTGGGAGGTTTGCTGTTCCATGGTATATGGGATAATTCCTTCATAATCTACTTATCTGTAGTCTGGAAGATAACTTCAGACTGTGTTAAGAGAACAATGCCATAAGCCTCTCTCTCAGTCATTCGACCCTTGACGTTTTTCTGGAAGAAACACAGAAGGGAGGGATGTGGCTTCCTGATCCTTTTATATCTTTAGTCTCACCAGCCAAGACTTTATTAGAAACTTAGCTAAAGCCACCTAGACTCTATCTAGCAGACAGGCAGTAAAATTCTTCATTTAGGCCTGAATGAATCTAACTGACAGGTTGGAATTGTAGTTTTCTATATTAACAAGAAAGCAAATTACACATCTTCCTAACATGTTAAACATATCTTTATATGTAAGACTATGCCACATTACATTTCTCAGCAATTACAGTGTGATTTATTTTTTGCCCTCTCTTATAGGGCTATTTATAATTCCTAGCTGTTAATTTAATTTATCAGTGTTTTAAATTTTTAAAAATGTCCCATTTAATAAGTGATAGGTCAGTAAAATGTATAGAGTTAATGAATTTCTCTCCAATGTTCCATCTACCTCTCACAAATAAAAACAGCGCTTCTTACTATTTTCATTTTTTTTCCTTCCCTGACATCCCTCCAGTGCATAAGACAAAGTGTGACACAGACAATAGTTGTTGAATAAATTCTCTGTCAGCCACTGTATTTACTACTTTACTATATAGTTAATCTCATTGACTCTGATTAATGAAATACTTTTCCTCAAATACTATGAGGCCAATTAGAATTATTATCATATTCTCATTTTCTAAACTGAAAAATACTAGTCTAAAAAGCACTGAACGTATTTCCTAGGTCTCAGGAATCACTGAAAGTACTAACACTAAAGCATGAAGTTGGTTAGGCCCAGAGGTTTATAATTGCTTAGTCCAGAGGATCAGCACATACACAGCCAAAGGCCAAATCTGGCCCACTATCTGTTTTATTGAAAATCAATTCACTAATTCATGTATTACCTAATGATGCCTTCCACATTATGTATTACCTAAGGATGCTCTAAACACAGCAATGGCAGAGTTAGAAAGGTGCAAGAGACCAATGGTCCACAAAGCCTAAAATAACCTACACCTGGCCCTTTATAGAATATGTTTGCCAACTCCTAGAAAAGCTACTCTGAAAGATGATCTGAAATAAGGAATGAACTCCAAATCTTTATTTGCTAAACCACAATAAAAGATAAATATGTTGAAAATATTTGGCAATCTTGATATGTTGCTAGTATTTTAATAGATAAACTGTATTTATGTTCCTCTGATCAATCAGATCTGAAAAGACACAAGAACTTACTAATTCATTTTTTAACTCTCTATCCTGATGCTCAAGGAACATTTGCTTATAAGAAACAGAACCACTCAGGGCTGGGCACAGTGGCTCATGCCTATAATCCTAGTACTTTGGGAGGCTGAAGCAGGAGGGCAATGTTGTGTACAGACCTTAACTCTAAAAAAAAAAAAAAAAGTTTAATTGAAAAAAGAAACAGAAAGAAACAGAAGCACTCTGGAGAAAACTTAAGTGAAGACTGAATCCAAGGAAATTTGTAGAATCCAGGGGTAGGAAGAATCATTGAGTCTCACACCTGGACTAAGAATTGGAAAGCTATCATGGCCCATGGCCATTTATTTTTCCATCTCTTCCTCTTTTCAAAACTACCTGATCTCCCATCCCAGTGCTCCCTGCCTGCTCATCAAACACACGTCCCACAATTAGTGCCACTCAATGGTAACTTCAGTTGCTATATGGTCTTATACTTTTAGCTTTTGTGGCCATTAACATAGCTTCTGGGTCAAATTCTTGAGTCCAGCATGGAAAAATATGTCCTGTAAAGATTTGTCTCGTCCCACATTGTGACAGGTCAAATTCTTTAAGAAATCTGAATGGAGGGGAATAAATAATTGCCACTAACTTGCCCTATTACGATGATTCTCAGTGTGATAGGAGAGGGTGTCTATCTTTCAGATGCACTATAACTACCACTAACAAACTACTATTACTCATGGGAGTATATCATATCCCTCCCACGTTTTGCTCACATAGATAAAAGGTGGAAAACCGTGTCCTTGTTGTGATTTATAATAATTTACATGCTACGAAGAAAAAGCTTTGTTATTTGCAGAAATATATTTGAAACTAATGCAAACATGATAAATGTTGTTCCTTAAAACATTTAACTTACATTCTTAAACACCAACTGATAATTAAATAGAGTCATTGAGATGAATAATTTGCATAACTTCAATGTGTTGTAAATGTCACTTTTCTTTTGGCTCCTTAATCTGACCTATATATTTGCTTTCCTTCTGTGTATTTCTTGTAATATTTATGCTTACCAAAAGAGGAATACTAATAAGTACCACAAGTTTATTAGGCCTGTCAAGCAGCAGAATGACTAGTCTGTTGGTAGACTTTAATGATGTTATCTTGTTTCTATCCCAGTACACCTTGTAGCAATTTTCCAACACATTCTTAGGATTATATTTATAATGTAGTATTAATTCATTTGCAAACTCACATCTGAGGTCAGTATGTTGACCTGCAAAATTAACAGTATACTCATACTATCCATCTAGCTGCTGAGTATAACCAACCTCCAATTATTTTAAAATTGTTTTGATGGCTGTAGTTTCCTTTGTACATGAAAATGATCATTCTTTCTCAGCTGAACTTCCACTTGGATTATTCCCCCTTGTGAAAGAAAGATTTATGTTTGTAAATTAGATAATCCAGGTCAATGGTATTTTTCCAGACCAAAGAACAGTATCTTCCTCTGTATAATTCTAGTTCACTTTTTCTGTGAGACTGCAATTTGGGACTATTAATTATCAAGTAAACATTTGCTGAGTGCCTATGCTATTCAAAGCACTGTGCTAGAAGTTTGGGGTACAAAAATGAGTAAAATAATCCCTGTCCTTGAGGAGCTTTTGTTTGTTGGAAAGTAGCCACTTAAACATTTAAATCTGATTAAATAATAGGCATGTGTGTGTATGAAGCCAGCACATTGTGCCCCTTGATTGCACTATTGTACACAACTATGATTTAATGATAAAGGTAATAAAAAAAAAATAGGCATGTGTTATAATAGAGGGACAAGAAAATGACATGAGTGAAAAAATAAACTATTATACTGGAAGCATGACAAGAAAACTGCACGTGACATGACCTTCTAGGTTAGCCTTGAAGGAAGAAATAAAAATTCAGACAAAAGAGGCAAGTTGATTAAATTAGTAAAAACATTGTACCTAGGATGTGCAATATGCTGAGGATAGAGGTAAGAAATAAGGCTGGATAAATAAGATGGAAACATTAAAAGCCTTACATAGCACCTTAGAGAATTCAAATAGATGATGAAAACGATGGAAAACCACTGAAAATTTTTAACTTGGGGATTTATGAAGGCTTATTTGGGTTTTAGAAAGATAATGCTTGTGGCAATATGGAGAACTGATCAAATAGCAATGATTTTCATGAATACTCATCTAGTATCAATCTCGTTTCCTTCATTCTGCAAATAAGGTGTTATTTATCCATTGATTTATTTAACAATTATCATCTTCCAAAGATCTTATTTTCATTTATCATGATCAAGTCTATGTTACTACCATTGATTAACAAGGTGAATTCCTTTCCTTAAGAAGTCCCACTGCTCTTAAATTCTCTTTATACTAAATTTTCAAATGTGACTTTTGACAGTAGTTAAGCCTCATCTACATCAAGCTTCTTGCTTCTTATAATTATACAATATGAAGGTATATATCATTATTCAAATTATTCAAAAAAAATTTTTAAAAGAAAAAACACAAGTTATCAATATCAAGAATAAAAGGGAGGCTGGGTGCTGTGGCTCACACCTGTAATCCTAGCTCTCTGGGGGGCCGAGGCGTGTGTATTGCCTGAGCTCACAGGTTCAAGACCAGCCTGAGCAAGAGTGAGACACTGTCTCTAAAAATAGCCAGGCATTGCCGTGGGCACCTGCAGTCCCAGCTACTTGGGAGGCTGAGGCAAGAGAATCGCTAGAGCCCAAGAGTTTCAGATTGCTGTGAGCTATGACATCACAGCACTCTACCACAGCAACAAAGTGAGAGTCAGTCTAAAATAAAAAAAAAAGAATAAAAGAGAAAAACATTACCATAGGTCTTATAGATATTAAATAGATAATTAATAAAAATTATCAACAACTTTATGTCAATAATTTCAATAACGTAGGTGAAATGAACGGATTCCCTGAAAGGCACAAATAACCAAAACTGACCTGAATGATCCTATATTTATGAAAAAGTGGAAATCTATAATTTTTTGTTTTCTCAAAAAAATTCCTCTGGGTCTAGATGGCATCCAGGTAAATTCTACAAATATTTAAAAAATAATAATAAGTCTGCAAAATCTCTTTGAAAAAAAGAAAAAGGAGGGAATATTTCCCACCTTATTTTATGAAAATAGCATTACTATGATACCAAAATCAGACAAACACTAAAGAAAACTACAAACTGGTATTCCTACAGACTCAAAAGTGCTCAACAAAGTATTAATAAGTTGAATCTAGCCATGTACAAAAGGAGTATTACATCATGACAAAGTGGAATTTAGTTTGGTTTAATATTCAAATTGTTTTAAAGGTTAAAAACAGATCTAGAGCTCACATAAAGCTCCAGTAAGCACACACGGGGTGAATGACTGACGGAGGCTAAGCCTCACAACTAATGTCTTCTTTTCTGTTATCTCAACATATGCATAGAGAGTCTGTGTGACCCAGGCCGAAGACAATCAGTGCCTGGTATCCTCCTGGCCACAATCATTGGTTTAAGTGTAGGTCCAATTAGAGTGTAGTCTAAGACTACTGTTTGATAGTTGAGCAAGGGGATGTCCTTTCTTCCTCAGGAATCTGAGTTGTACAGAGATGACCTCCAGAACTGCTGCAGCCATTCTGTTGTAAGAATGAGGTTGACATACTAAGACTATGAGAAAATCATAAAAAAAAAAATATGAAGGGGAGAATGAAAAGAGGTTGGATAATGGGCTCAAACATACAGTTAGATAAAAAGAGTAAGTTCTAATGTTCCATGGTAGGGTGAATACAGTTAACAACAATGTATTATATATTTCAAAAGAGCTAGAAGGGCTTTTAATCAACATGTTGAAATGATAAAGGCACAGGGTAGTGGGTTGTCTATATACGCTGACTGGATCCTTACACAGTCTATGCACGTAACAAAAATATCATGCACCCAATAGATAATGTAAAAATAAAAAAGACAGGTAATATAATACATGTACATTTGAAAAAATGGAGCAAGACAAAGTAAAAAATTCTTAAATTACAAAAATAGACAGATGAAGCCCAGGTCAAACCATTAACAAAGCCCTTCATACATTGTTATTCATGAATGCTATCTGCTGTCAGTCTTGCTTGGTTGGGTTATTTTTTATTAACTAAGTAATAACCATAAAGGAAAAATCTGAAAATACAGTTAAGACCATTCTACTTCAATTACTTTTGTATTCGCTATAATGTATAACTTACAAAGTCAATAATTATCAATATCTGTATCATCCTCCTAAACAATACAAGATCTCTAGAATACTTTAACTCTCATAGTTCCTCCCAATTCATGGCTGTATATTTTAGCTCCTGAAAAATTATTTTTTTATACAGTTTGCTTAGATTTACCCAGGTTTTTACATTTGTTTTATCACCTTTTCCTCAATCTCAGAGCACCAATGGAATACCTTTCTTCCTTCCTAAGTGGATATATTAGAACTTCCTCAGGTTAGAGATTGTTACTTGCAAACTTTCAGCTTTCTTGTGTCTGAAATGTCTTCATTTTGCCCTTGTTTTGAAAGATGTTCCTCATGGGCTTGCCGTTCCAGGGTTAGAGCTATTTTCTTTCAGCACATTCAAATTGTTCTTTCTTTTGTCTTCCATGGTTATTCTCAGTTTAATTACCTCTTCTTGGTAATCTGCTTTTTTTTTATTTTAAGAGTTTCCTTGCCACAGGTGTTTTATGTGTACCAAGGAAATTAATGTGCATTTTGAATCTCTGGACTGTTTTTTCATTATTTCTGGAAAGTTTTCTACTCTTAACTACCATTACTATTGCTCCTGCCCCATTCTATCCTCTCGTCTCTTACTAAAGTTCTCATTTTATATATGTGATACCTTCCCACACTGTCCTTCGTGTCTCAATGTGTCTTCATATTTTCTGCTCCTCTTTCTCTCTACTACTTTCTACATAATTCTTAGTTCTCGCTCTCAGTGCACTAATTCTGGCTTCACAATTATCTACTCTGCTTTTAAATCAGCCTTTGGATTTGTTTTCAAATATTACACTTTTCATTTCATTTCTATGTGATGCATTTTCAAATCATCTTGATCATCTTTTAGCTTTTTTATTTCTTTAAACATACAATTTTTTTTTGTAGAGACAGAGTCTCACTTTATCACCCTTGGTAGAGTGAGTGGCGTCACACAGCTCACAACAACCTCCAACTCTTGGGCTTAGGCGATTCTCTTGCCTCAGCCTCCTGAGTAGCTGGGACTACAGGTGCCCGCCACAAGTTGGCCCAGCTATTTTTTTGTTGCAGTTTGGCCAGGGCCGGGTTTGAACTCGCCACCCTCGGTATATGGGGTCGGCGCCCTACTCACTGAGCCACAGGTGCCTCCCTCTTTAAACATATATTAAACATACTAGTTGTGTTGTTAATTCAAATACAGGTAGTTGAAGCTTTTATGACTTCATTGTTTCTGCTTGTTCTTGCACACTGTGGCCAATTTCCTTGTACATTTTGTGATTTTTGATGGCGACCTAGTAATTCTTGGCATTTATCTATAGGACTTTTTGAAGTTTGGATGCAAGGCATATTCCTTTTAAGAGGATTTGTGTTTACTTTTCCCAGATCCTATGGAACACTACCAACCTGGCATCACTTCAAAATTAATTTTCACCCTGAAGTTTTTCAGACCACTTGGGTGGTGTGAATTCAGGCTGTAATCCTCTAGGAATTGGCTTATGGTTGTGAATTCTGAAGAGATAATTTTCTTCCTTCAGCCAGTGCCAAAGTTTAACCACTGCAGTCTTCCTTGAGGTTCCCTTAGGAAAAGGAAATAAGGCAGGTTTATTTCACTGTCACACTACGTCAGTGCACAGTCTGGGTATCTAGTTTACTTTCACAGAGAGCTTTGTGCATCATAGTGAAATGTTGTAAAAAAGTCTCAAAATTTGACTCCTCAGTTTGAGAGGACCTTGGAATTAATCTTTTGTCCCCTGCACTCCATACGACCCTGAAAAATAAAGTTCAAGTTCAAAATATTTCACAAATGCCACCAAAATGAACAACACCTTCAGTGTTCAAGTTCATGCTCTAACTTAGTTTTGGCACCTAAGTATTCCTTACTTTCTTGCCACCTCACTGATTCATTTAAACACAAGTTTTCTATTAAAAAAAAAAATCCAGGATATTTACAGGATTTTGTTAGTTTATTTTACAGTAGGACAGTCAGTCTGGGTATCAAGTCTATCACTATGCCAGAAACGAAAGTCTTTTTTACGTGTCTTTTCTCATATTATTTCCACTGGCTGGAAGATTCTCTTTACACACTGTGCCAGTTATTAATTTATCGTCTCAGTACCAAATTCACTCTTCATTGCCTGCTGTGTAAAAATGCAGCTGGCCTTTTAAATAGTTTTTATTTGCCAGCTGACATGATGCTAAGCTTTGTCAGTAGAGGGTGGTGGAAGACATTGCAGGGGACGGGTTTTCCTTTTTGTTGCTGGTGTGCTCCTCCAGCAGGCTTTTGCAGCTTCTGTAGCTTCTCCAGCACCAGGATCCTATTAGTGCAGAAGCTTCCCCAGGCACCCACCACCTGCACTGTAGGCAGCTTCTCCAGCACCAGGCATCTGCATCTCAGACTGCTTCTCCAGTGCAGGGCAGCGAGCAACGAGGAGCAGCCAGCAGCTTCCTTCCAAGCACCAGCTTGGGCTTTTTCCTAGCAGAATGCATTCAGTGAGACACTCTCCTGCAAAGAGCTTTCTCCTGCACCCCAGAGGATGTATATCCAGGGCTTCCATCACTGCAACTTCTCCTGTCGTTCAGTGAGTCCTGGAAGTCTGGATATCAGACCTGGGGCTCACTCTTGGATGTTCTGTCTCTGAGCCAGGGTTGGGTAGGGGCTGATTATTACATTTGCATTTTATATTTCCCTTTACTTCTTACTAGTTAATCTCTTGTTAATGAAATTCCCTATTGTAGTTACTGATATTCTATATTAAACTTTCCTTGTTCAATTTATTGTGTGGTTTTTTTGTTTGTCTGCTGAGTCAGCTTTGACAGATGAATATGCCTTCATCTGGTAGTTTCCTACTTTCTTATCAAGATTCATTCATTAATTTAACTTTTATCACAATTCTGGTTTAGTTGTATTAGAATGAATCATATCAAAGCACCATCTTTGTAGGACAAAAATAGTTGATTATTGGCAATTTCAGGTGGTTCAAACTAATATTTTCTCAGTAGTTTCCACTTCATACTTCTACCACAACTTATCCCACTAATTGAAAATATCAATTTTTGAAATAATGTCACTTATTATAAGACTGGAAATTCTTGGAAATAATTTTTAATCTTTTATTCTTAAGGCCTAAATGCCTAATCTAATTCATGGTAATTACTGTATGCTGAAAAAAAATATGCTGTTGTACTAACTGAATGCTGGAAAATCATTTAGTCTCTTTAATCTTCAGTTTCTTCCTCTTCTAACACCTGCTCTATATAATTCTAAAATTCTTGAAGTGGCCTAATGAATATTTGTTCCACCTTCCTTAGTACAGTTGAAGGCATATCATGCTACTGTGTCATTTCACATGGGAAAAATAATTGAAGAATCATTCTTTTAATAATAATATTTGATTTTTAAAATATTATAATTATAGAATTATTTAAAGAATACAAAAGTATGGAAAAATAAAAAAAAAGATTAACCAGAGCTAAAAGTATTAATGTTTTTATGTAATTATTTTTAGCATTTTTCCTATACACATTGTAGAAAGTAAAACTGAAAAAAAAAGTACAGCTTTTTAATCCTACTTTTTCTATTCAACATAATGGCATTTTCCTGTATCATTAAGTGCTCTTTGAAAAACATGGGTTTTTTGGTTAAATAATATTTCATTAAGTGAATAAATTATCAGTAATTCATCAAATTATTTGAATGCTTATGATGTTTTTTACCTTTTTTTGCAACTATAATAGTATTGAGATGAACATTCTTACAAATACTTATGCACATCTCTTTTTGTTCCATAAAAGAAGTCTGTGGGAGGATATACTAGATCAAAACATACAAATATTTCTATGGCTCTTATGAAACTGTTGCCAAATTTCCTTCCAGAAACCATGCACTAATTTGTGTTCCAATATTCAATGCATACTCAACAACAAAATAGTTTGGGGGAAAAAACTGCCAATTCAGTTGTTGAAAATACCATTTATTTTTATTTGTATTCCTTTCATTTTTAATAACTGTTGTGCCTGTTCTTATATTTATTGTTCTCTCTATCCTTCTGATGTTAGTATCTATTTATATGCACCCTGTCTTTTAAAAATTTGGGATCTACACATTTTTACTTTCAATTTTTAAAAGCTCTTTCCATATAGGTATTTACCAATTTTTCAAATATTTTAAAAATTGTTTTTCTGATTTCCATTTTAGTTTTATGATAGGTTTGTGAAGTTTTCTATTTCTGTATAGTTAACAATCTTGATTATGCTAAATAATGTTTTCTCTAGTGTTTCTTGCATTGATTTTCTGTTAAGGGACTACCTCCTTACCTTGACATCAGAGGCACCTCTATTTCATTTTTTTCTATCTATTCCTAGCTGTTTTATTCTTTCAGTTTTGATGTATCACATGAGATACAGTATGACTTGTTTTTTCTAAAAATGTAATGATGTACTAATTATTTCAAAATCTGGAAGTTAACCTTAATATATTTGTGAAATACTTGAAAATACCAGGCATTTGTTGAGAGATGGGAACTGAGTCATGTGCTTAAAGAAATATATGATTTCACTTTGTTTTATGATTGCCTGATAAAGTATACAGTGTCTCTAATGGCCTAGTATTTATAATTTTCATTGAAGAGATCATTCTTCTCAACAAGTGAGTAGATTCTGTCTCCTAAAATGAATTATGGGTGGGTAGGCATGTTAATAGTTAATAGTCTTTGAATTTGAAATACTGTCTTTGCTGAAAGTGTAGGAGTGTGCATGTGTGCATATATGTGTGTGTGTGTTATGTTCATGAAGTATCTAGCAGTAGTTCCAGTGGAATTGGAGGAAATGGGAACTTCACTAAATGTCCTTTCCTGCCCCATTCTTCTGCCTTCCAATACATTTTCCTTTTGTTTCTTATCATAAAAAATGTCCCTCTTGCCTTTTTGTCCTCCAAATCACACATCCAGAGTCCATGGGTTGGGTGGTATGAAGATTAAGGAGGTTCCTAGTGTGTGACACATATTTTCATGGAATGTATTACAATTCCCCAGGAAATTTTGGATCTCCCTGGCCTCCCTAAGAGTTTAATATACATTTTCCACCAGAAACTCAAAGTAATTACCCTCAAGATTCATTGAAAATATAGACTAGTCTAAAAAAAAAAAACAAAACAATAAAAATACAGGTGTATTTCTCCCTATGTGTGATTACATTTTAAATTACTTGATAGTGTGACAGAATGATCTATAGAAATATTAATTTGCATTTTGGCTTGTACATTTTTTTTCCTGCCCTCAAACCCGTTGTTGGCCTCAGATTATATATTTCCTTCCCTCAGATATATTTCCATGGGCAAGTAGAATCTACATGAAGCAAATTTGCTCCCCGTCTTGGATAAAAATCTAAACTCACCTAAGAGTTTACACAAAGTATCCCACGGAGCAATAGGAGAAAAGAAAGACCCTGTGAAGGATGCAAGAGGAAAAAAGAAAGGCTGTTCTCTTAGTGGGGAAAGGTCAAGGTAGGGGTAAATGGCCCTAGGTTGGAACATATGCAGGGGAGGGTCTTGGGCTCAGACTTACCTTGTCCCAGCAACTGAATCATCAGAATCCCTGAAATAAAAGGTCTTCATTGTCTGGCACAGGTTCCAGTGAAAACTAAAGTTGGCCCTACGGTAACCAGAGTGGCTTCCCCTTTGTGATTTCAGGAGAATCTGGTATTTTGTAAGAACTCTTTCAAGTATGAGGAGTCCCAATAATCACAGACTGAATCTGTTGCCAAGCTGAAAACACAAAGCTGCAGCTTCAGGTTTAAACTGGTTTACAGGACAGGAAATAAAGGAAGTGTTTTCACCAAGAACATTCATATTCACTATACTAGTACTGCAACCATATCAATTGCAATTATTTTCTAAATAACACGTCATATGTGATGCTACTAACCATTTTTTAAAAGGAAGCCTCCCCCCCATACATATACAACAAAGGACTGCTGTGATATTCTACATCTGCCAGGGATCTTGTAGATCTAGTCCAACTTCCTCATTTTAAAGATTAAAAACTTGCACCTTGAGAAGGCAAGGTGAATTCTCCAGAGTCATAGACTTGAACCTGGTATAGAATCTGTTATCTTCACTCTTCAGCAGTGTTCTGTGAGGTTTTGTAACTGCCACAAAGTGCTAATAGACTGATGAGTTATCAAGTCCTGCTGGGCAGCCTTGTAGTTATCTACTCTATAGATACAGAAGTTGCATTGGATAATCACCATATGTTTACTTGTGATAAAGCTTAGCTGTATTGCAATTCACTTGAGAATGGTGGGCTTTCAGGTTTGCATAGTTTACCGGAAGAATGTTGCAGCCAACCAAATCACACATCTACCCTGGCACTTCAGAGAACAGCAAGGAGCAAGTGCCATCATTATTATATCCTGTATAAAAATGTGAAAAACACATTATTCTTTCATCTGTTTCTTCTAGTGTCCCTACAGTGATTTTGCAAAGACACATTTTGACCTATATTTTTATTCCTTTTATAACACGACAATGGTGTAATTCAGAAGCGAAGAACCAGCAGAAATGACAACATAAGATGCAAAGGGTCAGAAATAAGGTGAGGCAAAAGGAATGACACACGTGCAACAGTTAGTTTTCCATAAGGATATGCAATAATGTGAAAGATTAAGATGAAATTGATGCTTTCACTTGTACACTGGATGGGCAATATCAGTATGAAGTGGCCTAAGTACACATGGTTTATTGAGACACACACAGGACTGTTCTGCTCTTCTTTGTCATCCTTCTGCACACTGGTTAAACTTTTGTTACGCATTTTATCACCATTTAAGTACTTTTCCTATTCACTAACTTAGAAGCAATTGAAGTAATTTTAAATTCCCACTCTGGGAAAATAAAACTGCCATTTGAAGAAAACTTATTTATTTTGATTTATTCCTATCGATACATTTTAATTCCAAAATATATTTTTCTGATTATACCTTTGTTCAGTAATTGCAATTACACGGTATGGGTTTTACTGAAGGGATCGAATATAATTTTTATTTGGTAACCTCATTAAATTTCATATTTAAGATTTGGATTTTATTTATAAGAGTGGCTTTTCTCATTATAAAAATATGAATATGTTAACAGGTCTGTCTGGTAAATATTATTTGATGGAGTTACTAGGTTACCAATGTTGAAGTTAAAGTTCAGAAATAGGGATGTCAGAAGCAGGTGGCTGACCAGCTGCCTTGACAAGACCTCATAGCGTCAAAGGATGTTTGGGGAGTTTCCCTCAGCTCAACATCGGGTCCTGAGCTGTTGAGAAACTAATACCTTGTACCCAGTTTTGATCATTTCAAGGAAGTAATTTATGTTTATTAAATTCTCAAGGGATCGATCTTTAATATAACCCTAGCTGCAGATTTACTGTTTTACAAGGGTAGAAAGAACTTGGGCTATGAAGTTAGTAGAATTGGTTTCTGACTCAGACTCGCCATTATTTACTGTGAGGGTAAGCTACAGAATTTCTCTGAGACTAGGTATTTGCATTTGTTAAATGCCACTGTTGCTGGCTGAAGTGGCACCCACCTGTAGTTTCAGCTATTCAGGATGCTGAGGGAGGGAGATCACTTGAGGCCAGCTGAGGCAACATAGCAAGACTCTCCCCTCTAACAACAACAAAAAATGCAACTGTCATGAGAATGAAAGTACATCTAGAGTACCTTGCATAAAACCTAGTATTTAGAGAATGGCGGTTATAAAGAGGAGCATGAGGATGGTAATGGCAACAAGGGAGGAGGAGAAGGAAGAAGAGGAGAATAAAGAGAAGGTTCCTGGAATCACAGGGATTATAAAACTTATCAGCATATTGTTTTTACTGAAATCAAAGAGAGAATTAGCATTAATTAGAAGGCACTTGGTTAGTAGAGAGTCAGAGCAAAGTAAATTAGGTAGAATACTATAAAAGCTTGGACCTTCAAGCTGTGAGGATCAGTAAGCCCATCTCTACCCTGAGGGTATACCTGCCCAGCAGAGAGGATAGAATAATATTCTATTCCAGCACCTAGAATAATACCCAGTAAGTGGCAGGCCCTTAGTAAACAATTGAGAAATGAATAGGTATGCACTCCAACTCATGGACGGTGTTGAAAATAGTGATAATTCCTTTATTTTTGGTTTATCTATCTCCAGACTCAATAATTACATTGCTTCCTCCATTCCTCAGTAATGTGTTCAGTAATGTAATCAAGTGGCTCATATGTCTCTGTTGTATCAATCACATTTAGGCATTGTCTAATTAAACTTAAATTACTTTATCCTTTACTGCAATCATATTTCTAAATTCTGTGAGTTCTGCCTAATAACTTAACATAGACATACAGTGGAAACAGGCTAGATGATCTTAAAACTCATGTCTTTTTTTTCCTAGCTAGATTACGTTTCTCATCACCAACTCATTTGTGGTCATATGACTGAATTTTAACCAAAAGAACATATGCACAAATGTTGTACATTTCTACTAAGTCTGGTCCATAACATCATCCTATTTGCAATTCAGATCTCTAATTTCAGTTCAAATGAATGTAGAGAATCCAGTGTCCTAGTTTATGATGGAGCCAATAAAAGAAAAAAATAACTGGGCTCAGAGCCTATTGCTGAAGCAGCTAGGGCGCCAGCCACATACACTGGAGCTGGCGGGTTCAAATCCAGCCAAGGTCCGCCAAACAACGAAAACTACAACTTCAAAACAGCCGGGCATTGTTGGGGGCACCTGCAGTCCCAGCTACTTGGGAGGCTGGGGCAAGAGAATCACTTAAGCCCAAGAGTTTGAGGTTGCTGTGAGCTGTGACGCCATGGCACTATACCCAGGACAACAGCTTGAGATTCTGTCTCAAAAAAAAAAAAAAAAAAGAAAGAAATAAAGAAAAAGAAAAAACGCCTGGATCCCTGAATCATGTGAATCATGTGGAGTACAATTTGCCTCCCTCCTCACCATTACATGCACACACATGGACCCCCACTGGACTGTGATATGAATGAGAAATACCCCTTCATTAAATGAAGACACTGAGATTTAGGGGTTTTTTAATAGTAGTTAGCCTATCCCAACTAATTTAATACCATACTCATTTTACTATACTAACTCCTCTAAAATTTTATATATTATATATACAATATGTAGAGAAATTGGAGTTCATTTTTGTCCTGTATTCCACATTTTAAAGGGTCACACAAACACAGCCTCTTTCCTAACCCATGTCATACCAAATCAATCAATAAGCAATCAATCCTGCTCCTAAATCTCCATATCTTTCCTTCCCCACTACCTATACCTTGTTTATTAGATCCTTGGTTTTCCCACCTGGATTACTGAAATAGCATCCCATATTTTCTTTTTCCCCTCACTCTTTTCATTCCCTCAATTCATAAGAGTAGTCTTTCTGACACAAAAATCCAATTTTGTTCTTTGCACAAAACTCAATGACTCCTCAGCACCCCGGCTAATGTCTAAAGAAATTAGCCTTCTGTTAGAATCTCTTTGCTTGCCTCTCCTCATCACACACCCTAAACTATGATATCTTAATAGTCACTAAAACGGTGAGTTTAAAACATCTAGAATTCCAGGCATTATTGAAGAGTTCTGAAATCCACAAGTGGTCCATGCATTATGTGTTGACTGAACAAATTAGATGACTCAGCTATGTATGTATTACTGCCAAGTGAGTTAAGATATGTAATGGATGAGCGGATATGAACTATTTTTAGTTCATATCTGCTCATTTTCCAAATTTAGTTGCTATCGTGATTAATAAAATAAAATTTTACCTGAATGTAACTGTATTTGAAATATTTCTCAATTATAGGATGCTAAAATACCACTACTGTTATGTGCATAAAGGGCTCAACATTTTGATGTTTAAAAGGCACCCGCACTGGAATATTTGGGGATCACTGCTTGACATAGCCAACTATCTACAATTCCTTGAATGCTTGAATGGACAGTGACAATGATTCTGCACATGTGGAGGATTCTGTGGCTTGGCTTGTTCAACCTCCACTCCACCTGACTTCTAGGGTGCCTTTCTGTGCCACAGAGGCTAGAAAGCTATCTTTCCCACCTTTGGCAGGAAGAGTTCTGGATGCTCAAAACAGATGGACGAATCTAAGATGTAGAAACTGAAAATGAGGCTGAGGCCATCTTCCTGCTTTTTGAGCTTTTTCTTTACTGCCAAGCAAT
Source organism: Perodicticus potto (assembly GCA_963574655.1). Taxonomy (NCBI): domain Eukaryota; kingdom Metazoa; phylum Chordata; class Mammalia; order Primates; family Lorisidae; genus Perodicticus; species Perodicticus potto. Next base: position 4,561 of record CAUYRH010157020.1, on the reverse strand, counting down.
TTTGTAGAGATCTTTTTCTATAGCAGAATCCTTGTGTCCATTTTCTGGCTTCCCGAGGTTTAAGAGGCAGTTACGGCTTTAGGGATGACTTCCTGATCCTCATCTGTGGTTGGCAACATGTTCTTGGACTGAATAAATCCAGTGGTGGCCTCAGTGGGAGTCTTCTTGGAATCATTCCTGGTGAGACAGCCTATAGTCTGTTCTGACTCTTTCATAATTTTGTCCTAATTATCTGTGGATTTTTCCCTGAATCCTTTCCTTCTTAAGATGACTACATTAGTTTCTGTTTCCTGCATTGAACCTTGGAAAATATTTCTGTAACATGGAGCACACGTCCCCTCCTCCCCACCCTTGTCCTCTTCTTGTCCCCAGCTTAAATATCTTCTTTTACAGGATGTTTTTACCAACCTCCTCAGCCAAGTCAAGTACCCTTCCATTCTGTTCTAGCATAACCCTATGATAGCACTTCTCACTATACCAACTCCTAGTAATGGTCAATCATTTGTTATACAAGTTAATTAATAAAGTTACATTTTATTAGTCACTTGTTTCCAGGTATATGCACCATAAGACCTCACAGAGTAAATGAATGAAGGAACAAATGGGAATAATAATTAAACATGAGTAGCCATCCCATAAAAGAAGAAATGCAGCAGCATGAGAGAAGAGGTATAGTTTTCTTACAAAATGAAACAGTGTATGTTTCAACAACATATACCATGTGCAAGTACATGTAAAATAAGGCAGAGCTGAACATGCATGTAGGTATGTTCTTCATAGTCCTCTAACAAAGAGATCCATACGGTCTAGACCACATGGCAGTTTTTTTTCTGTAAAGGGACAGATAGTAAATATTACAGGCTTTGTGAGTCATACAATCTCTGTCACAACTACTCAACTTTGTCATTTTCTCAGGAAAGCTGCCATATACATAAACAAATGATATATAATGGATATAGTTGTGTTCCAATAAACCTTTATGAACATTGAAATCTGAATTTCAAATTATTTTCATATTTCAAAAAATATTAATATTCTTTTGATTTTTTTCAGTCATTAAACAATATAAAGACCATATAAGGGGTGGGAAGAAGAGGGGGAGAGAAAGCAGATTTGGCCTGCAGGCTGGTTGAGAAGATCAAGGAAAAGTCTGAATTTACAGTTGAGAATGCACTTCTTTCTAGGATGAGTTTGAGAACTTAATTGTCCAACCTTGTACCTGTGTACATTTTAATTTATTCCTATATAAAATGAGGATTATAACATTATTTACATTAAAACATGTACTGATATAATTAACTTTGTTATAAAAACAGTAATGTCTAAAGGCTTTGAGACCTTGAAGACAGGGTTAGGTCAGTTATAAGTGTCTTTAAGTTCATAAATATGGAATATTTTAAATGTTTGATAGCTAACATCTCATGACAAGGCCTTGAAGTTCTATACATATGGTAAAACTGCTAGTAAGCAGTATGTGGTAAGAATACATTCTCTCCTTCATTTACAACATGAAAGGTAAAGAGACAAAAATAATATGTGGATGATTACTGCTCCATTTTTGTTCCCAGACGCAAACAGACAAATCACCTTGACTGCAATTTTTGATAAAGCAGATGTCAAGAGACTGTGGTCTTACACATTACACCTGTTATAGTTTCTAGAAGACTTTTCATGGAGCTTTTCAAAGACTCATGAATTAAAGACGTGGAACCTCCAGTTCACAGGTGAAAAAGTCTTGGACACAGCACTGTCCCATGACAACTCACAGCAGGACTAGGACAGTCCCTCGTCTCTGAATCCTACCACAGTGCTCTTCTAACTTTAAGAGGCTTTAATAAAAATTAGGCTTATGCATGCATAAGAGTTGGTGAAGTTACTTGTATGAGGAGTTTTCTCTTTATAATTTGCCTTCATTGTTTTATGACTATTTTGTTTTAATTGGTTTATGTAAAACTAGAATCTAGTTTTTGGACTTATGTTATCCTGGCACATAATTTTAAATTGGGCACATTATATACATATGTATGTGCACATATAATATTGAGAACAATGTGTATATTCATATCAGAATATAATGTGATATATGATTATTAAACAATGTGAAATATATAAATATCTTTAATAAATACCTTATAAAATTGTAAAAAAAATTAGGCTATTGCATTTGATAGTAAAGATTAAATCTAATCATGAATTTATTTTAAATTGTATATGTCTTCCTGAGTTGCAAAGGATTTAACTTTGTTCTATAAAACATATAGTTTTATGTTTTACCAACTCTATGTTGTATAAAACACAGAAATATAGCAGTAATTCTTTAAAAGCTCTAATGTTTCATCTTTCACTGATAACATTATCCATCACCCCAGGGCCCAAGAGGTGAAATTGAGAGGGGAGAGGGATGAAGACTCTGTGACCTCTAGAGAATATAGAGTAGATCAGAAAGAGCAAACCAACAGAAAATGGTTCTTGCCACCTAGTGGGCAAGCACCACCAAGCTTCCTTCTGTTGCTTCTTTGCTGCATTTGAGAAATTCAGGAATGATTTCCCACTGCTTTTAGGCATTCCAGTCTCTCACTTTTGCCTAAAGTCACCAAAGTATACTGAGCTCTGCAGAACCTCACAAGAAAAGGCCTTTTCCGTCCATCTTATCTTTAAATAATTCCATATAGCCTCTCCTGATCTTTGCATTCAATATTGGAACACCACATCCAGTCTTCCTCCGTATGTAACCCTGCTCTGTTTTCCCCCATAATATTAGCCCCACTTAGCATACTATGTAATCAACTTATCTACTATATTTATTGTCTATTGACTATGTAAAATAGTCAACCACTTTAAATTGCATATGAACTTTATGGACACCCTGTATTTCTCCCCTCAGCTAGAACAAAGCTCCACAATGGCAAGGATTTTTGTCTGTTTTGTTCTCTGACTCAAGTACATGCAGCCATGCTTTACATGTAGTAGGTGCTCAGGAAATATTTGTTGAATTAATAAATGAATTGGAGAAAATGAAGAATAGGGAATTAAGAGACATATTGACATATTACATGGCTAAATTTGAAAAAGACTTGGACAAGGGACAGGTCCCAGCAATGTGGCAGGATCCATTGAGGTGAGGGGTTTTAGATCAGCCTGAGCAAGATTAAGACTCCATATCTTCAAAAAATATAAAAATGATTTCAGGCATTGTGGCAGGTGCCTTAGGCCCAGCTACTCAGGAGGCTGAGGCAGGGGGATTGCTTGAACCCAAGAGTTTGAGGTTGCTGACACCATGGTATTCTAGTCCTGGTGACAGAGTGAGACTCTGTCTCCAAACAAACAAATAAAAAGACTTGTATAAAATGCACAAAAGATTGGGATGATAGACTCACAAGACAACAAAGAAGAATATTTAGGTGCTACTGTACACCAGGGGTAACACGTAAAGGCTTTATATTCATTACCATATTTTTCTCACCACAGCTATTATTACCCTCATTTTATAGATACACTAGTCCAGTTTCATACACTTTGTGAGGGGTGGAGTCAGGATCCCAAAACCGACATCGATCTGACTTCAAAGCCCATGTGTGTAACCCTTGCTCTTATCTGAAGCCACCTCTGTGATCTGAGAGTGGCTTAGCAAACTAAATACTTGCAAATCCACCATCTTGCAGGCAGCAAGTAATTTGCCTTCATGGCTCAGCCGTCTCTGTGCCTATAACTATGGGTGGGTCAGACAATATAAAGGTAGAGATCTCATCCCTGAATTCATAGGCATCTTCCCTTTCTTCTCCTCACTCCCCAACTGGAAATGACATTTCTATGCATATATTTCTTCTCTAAATATGAACTGGAATTTGCAAGTTTTACTGTCTTCATGTCCAACAAATTTTCAGAAGTAGAATGAGATGGCAATTGTAGATCAAAATAGATCTGGATTATGAATGGTATAGAAAGGGTCAGGGTCACATAGGGTGGCGATGTCACAGGGATATATACCAGGGATGTAAATGAGACTATAGGGACAGAGGGACTGGGGAGAAAAAGGCCATTTTTAACATTTGAGTTCACCCACGGAAAGGTTTGCATAAACCAGGGGTTCTCTATAGATACCAAACACATAACTATTCACTTTTTCCTCATCCCCAGCCCTACTCTTCAGTAACAAGCATACAGTAACAATCTAGCTATTACAACAGGCAGAGAAAGACAATTACTTCTGAAGAGTAGAAGAGAAAAGAAATCATTATTAATCAAGTGATTTAGAAATGGTTGTCAATGCATAAGGAACAAGGAAGTTTTATATCCTTTGAAAGTGTCCGGGTGTGTCACATAAATATGTTGTAGAAGTTGCCATTCAAATAACATGCACCACCTGACAGAACTTCAGGAGTTTGGCGTATTGTGGAACACCATTATTTGTGTGGTCTACTCTTTCCCAAGCTTAGATGTTCATAAAGGTCAACTGGGTTATGGCATTTACTTAAAATTCACAGACATCTTCACCCATCAGACCCAGGAATCTGAGTTTTTAGCAAGTCAACTAGGCAATTCTTTTTTTTTTTTTTTTTTT
>CAUYRH010157018.1:0-14278 GCA_963574655.1 Perodicticus potto | reverse complement strand
ATACATAATTATATGGGAATATATGCAGAAATTAAAATTGGCATGAGAGAAACTCTACTGCATACCCCATCATTTCAGGAAATTATTTTAAAAGATCATTTTGAATGAAAAGGTTGCATTGGCTTATGGAAAGTGGATCATTATATATAACACCATTATAATTTCGTATTTGCTTTGTGGAAATTATGTTTACACTTTTTCAGTTTTACGGGAATAATGATGGATTCACTTAGTGAGCCAGAACGAATACTGTTAATTATATTCCTAGATAAAGTACAAGGCTCCTAAGGTTTACATTTTCCCTTTAAAGACACGGTTTTAAACAGGTGAGTTTCAATTTTTCATTCAGAGAGAAAATTTTATTAGCAACTCACAGATATGAAAATCCTGGTCAAAATAATAGAGATTTATATTCAGAATTACTGCATACACTTTGTCTCCTACTTGGGAGATTTTCAGCACCAAGGGCACGGATGCCGGATGCTGTAAGCCTTGTCTGGGAAGGAAGCAGTGCATGGGCATCCCAAGGGTCGTCACACACGGCAAGCACCATCAAGGGTCAAGTCCTTCCTGACTCAGGAAGAAACAAAAGAAAAAGCGCCCTCAGGGCAAAGCGTTGCTCTGAAGTGTTTTCTTCTTGGGAGAGAAGTTCCCCATTCCAGCTGCTCTTACCCCAGGGACCAAATACCACCTTCCAGCCCCGCCTTGGGCTCCCTAAATGCCCTTTCTGAATTGTCTTCTTCAGTTAATAAGAAACTGTTTCTTTGCTTTAACAAACATCATTAGTAGCTCTGGGATTATTAGTAATACTTAATTTCTCTGTCTATCACTTTGGTTGCATGCTTGTTTAATCTAGAATTCCCCAACCCTTGTAAACAGACACACACACACACACACCAGTCACACGAACCATGTCAATATCATCAGATTAAACCATCAGATCGGTAAACAGAGTCTGGAATTGTCAGGCCAAAGGCACTACCCTTTGATAACTCATCCTTCTGACGGTCCATATTCCTAAGAACAAACCATGTATGGGAGAGAACTGTCATTGTGACAAGGAGATGCTTCAGACCATATTCACCAGGCTCCTTCCACTCAAAAGGGCTGTCGCACAGAGCCTTTCCTTTGGAGTACTCCCTGCGAACACATCATATGACATGCAGCAATCACAGTGTCTTCCCCACTAGACTGGCAGCCACGTCAAAGGCAGAGTTGGTGTCTATCTTCTCATCATCTTACCTTGAGCCCCCTGCACAGTGCCAAGCTCCAAGCAGGTGCTCAGAAAACTTAGCAGCATAAGTTGGAAGGTATAAACATCTTGAGCACAGAAGCAATAATTCACTTGTGCAGGAATTTCAGATAACTATGTCTCCTTTCAAAATGAAAAAGATATATCAGGAGAGCTTTATGGCTAAGAACGTAGAAAAGAGGGAGCTGAGAAATAATGAGGTGCTTGAAAGTGCACCATAGGTGATAAACATCAACAGCATCCAATACTGACTGGGAAAGGAAAAAGTGAGGTGGCAAAAACAAAAAGGAGCACTGACTGGTCCACAGTTCTGGGAGGGGTGGCAGCCGAGTATTAGAAAAGGAAGATGAAATGAGGCTTGAAAGACACTCCTCACTGCTGTGGATGCTGGGAATTTTCTCAAAAAGCTAAGCATAGATGCTGGTTTAATGATTTTAATGTGAGCTTCACCAGGTAAAATGACATGACAGTGTCTGAATAAGACAGAAGGATCCTGTCTGTAACAACGAGAAGCTCAGGGTTTTGTTCCCGGTACCTAAGCACGTTAGGGATAGAAGAAAAGTCAACTTACATGTCACTATATTTTACATTTTTCAACATTTTTGAAGGAACAAGGAATAAAATGATATTATTCTACAGTTTCTACTAACTAAACCATGTCATTCTATTTAATTTGATTATATGCCTTTATTCTTTAGAATAAGATCTCTGTGGTTATACTTACATTTTTCATTTGGTAGGTATCCAAGTACAGCTTTTTTCAAGTTATGTATCATAAAAGCTAAAAATAATGTCTGGATATTTGTTTCAGAACAGAAGGAATTCTAGACTAATGTGACAAATGGCATTCCCACAGTTGTATCCATGACTATTCCATTTTGGTTATAGCATCAGCTCCAAGACCAGATAGATTTAAAATATCTATCTTCATGCACTGTTTAAGTTCATGATATCCAAAATTTCAGGGATGGAATATAGTCACTGCCATGTGCTTTAGTTGATAGGTAAACTGGTGAATTCTAACCCATTTCTTTCATTTATCTGAGTAATATTTGAAAGGAAAAACTCAGGCACAAGTTATTGAAATAGGACTACGAGGAAAAGAATAATAATATAAGATGCAGCCCTATATCTGAGTCCTCCTATAGTCCAGGAAGGGAGACCACAAGGACAGACGTTTCTCCCCATCTTGTAAATTCATTTGTATCCACTTAAAATCCTCACAGACATTGCTGCTATGCCAAGAAAGAGAAGAAAATCACTATCACTCAGCTATATATGGAGTAAATATAATTATAGGTATTAAACTATTTCAATAATTGAATCTAACCTGAAGTAAATTATTTTTTCAGTAAGTTTCTTTCCAATGCAACCATGTTCATTTTTTTTTATTAAATCATGGTTGTGTACATAAATGCAATCATGGGGTACAATGTGCTGGTTTTATATACAATTTGAAATATTTTCATCAAACTGGTTGACACAGCTTTCATGGCATTTTCTTTGTTATTGTGTGCAGACAATTATATTCTACACTTAGTAAGTTTCACCTGTACCCTTCTAAGATGCACGGTAAGTGAGGACCCACCAGTTATTCTCCCTCTGCCCATCCTCCCTCCCCCCTCCCCCTCCTTACCCCTTTCCCCATGTTCTTGTGCGTGATTGGGTTGGGTTATAGCTTTTACATGAAAACTATAGATTAGTTTCACAGTAGGACTGAGTACATTGTATACTTTTTCTTCCATTCTTGGGATACTTTGCTAAGAATGGATGGAGCTGGAAAATATTCTTCTTAGCAACCATGTTTTCAATTAGAATAATTTTTAAATGTTGGAGATTTGATTGTAAAAAACATTGAAACGATAGGGAAAAAACTCCATTCTGTAAATGTTTTTAAACATATTTTTCAGATATTTTTCCCAAATTTCAAATAAATATTTCCATCCAAATAAGCCCTCTTTAATCATCTGAGGAAAAGAATAGAGAAAGAAAGAAATAAAAAAGAAATAGGTATCATGGCACCCTGAAACATACCATCTTCTGTGTCAACTCTGTGGCCAAGAACTGGTTACTTATTCTGACCAATTCCACAAGACCAGGCGCACTTTGGAAATAGTGGGAATGACATTGGGCAATCATTTGCTGATTGTGACAGGAACTTTATCCAAAAGTAAGCATATTTTACTTTTCATCAGAGATGGATTGGCAAGAACCGGCAGCCCCATGAATAGATCATTAATTTTAATTGAATGAGTTGAATGTCCAGTCTAGACACCATTTTTCAAACCCAATTAACAAGGTACTTAAGGTATTGGCAAAAGTCACTGCACAGCTTCTAGCTATAATTTTAAGAATTTCAAAGATGGGGCAGATGCTTGGAAATTATAAAGGAGTCAAAGCAGTAATTTTAGTTGAAAGCAGACTAACAGATGATACTGTGTACTCTACAAAGTTCAACTTATTTATGTACTTGCACGCAAGAAGTTTGAATAAAAGGGTCAGTTTTAAAACACCTCGATGAGCACAGGGTACTACAGAAAAAGCAACGGCACTTCAAAGAGAGGTTGTGTCAGAGCCATTGTATTTCTCACCATGAATAGGAGCCAAAATTAGCATCATGTGGTGAGAGCATCCTTCACCTTTTCAAGTATCATCTAACTTGTTGAAAATAGTCGTGTTTTATTCTTTCTTCGGCAAAATTGTAATATTTTGTCATCTAAAGTGACCCATTACTGCTTTGTAATCACCATGCTCTAGTCTAGACTAACTTCTGGTGAAACACTCATGTATTACAGAGTAGCATGTATTTTAAAAATGTGCATCAGGATTCAGGCCAGCATTACATGTTATGCTGTCTAAACTAACTACATTCTCATGGATTTCGTTATTGAATTTGATCTACACAATGCTCCTGTGTACACATCAGTGTTGCTTTTGCTAAGTCAGTCTAGAGAGGTGGTTATCCAGGTGGAGCTGAGATGAAGCTAGCACAAGGCCGTGGCTGAGTTCAGGAAGCTTTTAGAGCAGCTGTACGGAGCAAGGTCTTTGCGAAGGGCAGGCAGTGAGAGTGGTGCCTGGGGGGGCCAGCATAGGACTAGCGTACGGATGCCCTGAACCCCTGCATCGAGGCCAACAAGCAAGCAGCAGCTGTGAGTGGGAGAATGACTCTGCTGTGGACACGGGCAGCTGGCCAGGGGCTTGTGTAGAATAAGTCGGAGTGAACACAACAAGGTGTGTGACAAAGGCTACAGTAACTGTATAAAGGATGTAAAAGAACCCTTCCGTGTCACACTGGTTACAAGATTTAGGGGTGGAGTTAAAGAGGGGCGAGACCCACAGAAGGCAGAAAGAGAAGGAGGCCAAAACATGAAAATGTTAATTCTTAACTTACTGAATTACACATCTAATATAGTATGTTATTCTAATAATATACACCTGGTACATCATAATATATAATAATGTCCTTATAGTCATATATATTATGTATATATATATTTTCACCCATGGGACTCTGAGAAATCGGTATATTTTAAACAGAGAGGCAGAGAACTGGCCGTGTACATGGAGCTCGGTGAGGTCTTGATCATTTTTTCCTTATGAACAGGAGGGCACATACGATTAGGTGACACTGTTTGCACATGTAAGGGAAGTTCAAGTTGAAGTTGAGTCCTTCACATGGGAACTTCTGGTTGCTTCAAAATAAAAAACCTACATTTCTAATGTACATGTCTGAGAGTGAATTTAATTATAACATGGCTGAAAATCCACACGAGCCAGTGTATAGATCTCACTTCTCCCCTTGGAGACTGGTCAGAATAGGGGACATGGTGACCGTGGACAGAGGTGTGTTTAGGATGCAGGGAGGGACCCAGTCTGCCTGGGAGGGCTCTAAGCAGGGACCAGAGTCCTTTCTGATTTTCTGCCTCTCAGCTCATTTTATTTAATCGACTCCTTCATCAGGCTTGCTGCTTTTTTTTCCCCCTGCCATATGGAAGACAAAAGCAAATGTTCGCTCCTTTGCCAAACTTACAGATGCAGACAGACCAAGTACACTAGGAAAATACTCTTTTCAGCTGAGTTTTGATGAGTCAACTCTGCACAGGGCTGGGTTCAGTGCATAAAACAGCTGCCTGTGGCCTCTGCTATACTGCAGAGGAAAAGAATTGAATACAAACCTTAAACTGTCAAGTTTTTTAGAAAATTATGATGTTTTTGTATAGCTCTCACAGGTGGTCCAAGTTTGCTCAAATGTCTGATATGTCTGGATTGTCAAATCACCTACAAGAATGAAGGTGTCAAATGCTACATAAAATCTTGTGGTAATTGGGTGGCATTGCCAAGAGTTTACCAGGGAGACAGTCACAAAGTGGCAGAATAATTAAATGGCAGAGAATGACCTCGCTACCTGAAACTATTACTTTTCTTTTCTTTAAGAAAATATTTTTTTTCCCTAAATAGGCACCTCCTCTCTGGTGTTTGTGAAAGAATGGGGCTGCAAGACCAGAAGGCTGCGGTTCCTCCACGCCAGTCACCTCCCTGGGCTTCTGGGTCACTCCTGCCTTCACTTAGGCTTTGCACTTTCCAGTCCTGAGCTCATCACGGTTTGGAGAGGGACCAGCTCTGATGTCAACCTTGTTTTGCTTCCCACCCAGCTCTCTGCACTGCACTTTTTAGTGACCATTCATTTGCACACTTTCCCTCTGCTGAAAGGAGCCTCACGTTATTCTTCCACTAATGTCTCTCTCCCATCTCCCTTCTCGTCACTGTGAGATGATACAATTTTATACCTTCACTGTCGCTATTTACAGCGTTTCAGGTGGTGCTGGAGTATCCCAGAGACCAAAGTCAGGTTTAATGAGTCACTAGGAGGACTCACAGAGCTGGAGTTCTTTGTACTCATTGCTATGCCTGGTTTTTTTTTTTCTCATTTGTCCTCTCTATAATGTGTCCCCCTTTATGACTCACTTACCATCACTATTTGTTTTTCTTTTTCATTAGTTAGACTTTTACTGGGAGTTGGTCATCTAGGTTTCCTTTGCTCACGTTTCCACCATCAATCACATTGTTTGCACAAACAACCTGAGCCCAGCAAAGCAAACTTAGCAGTTAGGAACAAAGAAAGCAGTGTGCATGATGATGGCCAAGTTCCCAGATGCCGACCCTGCCAGAGAAACCTTGTAAATGTTAGTTCTACTAGGTTAACTATTTTCTGCACAGCTGATAAAATAAACATAAAGACACAACATTTTTTAACAAAATTAAAATGACTTTCAACTAGGCAGCCACTCAAAAAGGTTTACACTGCTGTAAACTCATGGTAAAGTTCATGATGTAGCTAATAAGCACTAGTGGAAGTCAGAGAAGCAGGGAATTATCTTGACCTGCAGCATCAGGGTTAAATATGAGGTTTTAAAGTAGATTTTTGACATACTGGTAAAGAGTAAGAGAATTCAAGGAAGTATAAAACAGCTTAGACTAATATGTGATATTCTTCATGAATGTTTATTATCATTGCAGAGATATGGAATCACATCGGGAAGCATACGGATGTAAGAATTTATATGTCCAATATGGGACAATGCTGAACAATAAATTTTGTGAGCAAAGTGGGAAATGAAAACCTTTTCTTTTCAGGCAAGCAATGTAACAGAATTGATATTGTAGAGAAATTTATCTGGCTTGGATCCTATGATAATTCTTTTTTTTTTTTTATTAAATCATAGCTGTGTACATTAATGCAATCATGGGGTAAAATGTGCTGACTTCATATACAATCTGAAATATTTTCATCCAACTGTTTGACATAACCTTCATGGGATTTTCTTGTTTATTGTGTGAAAATATTTGTATTCTGCATTTAGTAAATTTCGCCTGTACCCTTCTAAGATGCACCATAGGTGTGGTCCCACCATTTACCCTCTCTCCACCCATCCTCTCCGGCCCTTCCCTCCCTTGCCCCTTGCCCCATATTCCTGTGCTATAGTTGGGTTATAGCCATCATATGAAAGCTATAAATTAGCTTCATAGTAGGGCTGAGTACATTCGATACTTTTTCTTCCATTCTTGAGATACTTTGCTGAGAAGAATGTGTTCCACTATGATAATTCTTTTTGGGTAAGAGCAGAGATTTATGTTACATACATGTGCAAGCCCCTGAGCTGAAGCTATAAGAAAATCAAAAGGTAAAGATTGATTCTAACAAAAGGCAAGAATGAAATTAAGGCATTAAAATAACAGGCTATACCTCTGATGATAAAAGGAGTAGAGAAAGGTTAAAAAATAAATAAGGGACCTTGAATGGATGACAATCAGGTAAAAAGTCTAGATACCGGTTCTGAATTTCTTGGCTGCCTGTACAGTCTCATTGTCATTGAGGAGAAAAAAAACATCATCCCATAAAGCAAAACCTGCTCCAGATATTTCCTCTAACAGAACCTTTTCATAGTTGGTTTCATAGAGGGCATATGGAGGGGACGGGCAGCTTCCCTGAAGACCTTTCTTCCCTGATGCTGGTCCTTGAAGCAGGTTTTCATGGGCGTCAGTGGAAAAGGTTCCAAAATGTAGCTGCAGTTCTGCAAGCTTTCAGGTCTATGTGGTCCCAGGATGTAATTATCTGGTGATCTGATTTAATTAATAGATGAAATCTCAAGAGATATAGTCAGCTTAGTCCTCCACAGTCATCCATAATAATAACTTCTCTCAAATCATCCTGTGATGATAGATAAAGGGAATTTCTCTGTGAAGACTGGTCTATAAGTTAAGCAAATCTTTCCATTGAGAGTTACTCTCACTTATTATTTTAAATGATTTTTATATTATCATTTATTTTTTAAATTTATCAAATATAGTACAATTCCTTCCCTTGGAAGGTGAGATTTTTCTACCAGGGCTACCAATTATTCTTTATCCTTCTCTTACTCTTTCCTGAGGATGCCCTTCCTCTTGTTAGGGGTTACACCCTACAAACCACAGTCAACTAGAGGGTCTGGCAGGAAAGTACTACTCACCCGTGATATTTTACAAAGTTAAGCTGAGACAATTGCATTCTCTACCTTGTGACTCTGCACTTGATACCATACTTGATCTTAGCCAAAAGGCCGAGAAGCGATACCTTGTGACTCTGAAACCAAGGTAAAGAGTTGGGGGTGAAGATTTGAGCAAGTAGTTAATGAAGCTTTGAGAACGGGAATGGGACGGGCTTCATGGAGCAGAGGGCACAGGAATGCAACCATCCAGACATAACTGGCAAAGAGAGAGACCAAAAGAAGGGCATGCACAGAGAAAGGGAGGCACCATAAGCAAAAGAGACGAAGATTAAAAACCACTGTCTTAGTCTGTTTGGGCTGCTACAACAAAATACTGTAAACTGAGCAGTTTATAAACAACAGAAACTTAATTGTTACAGTTAAGGAGCTGGGGAGTCCAAAATATGCTTTCTGGCTGGTTGGTTGGGGTGATTTGCAAATTGCCCTTTATTGTTGTGGAGGTAGAAGAGGGGAAGAAATCTTTCTGGGGCCTCATTCATAAGGGCACTAATTCTAGGACTGAGGGCTCCACTCTCACGACCAAAGAGATGGGTGGACCAAAACCTCCATGTCCTACTCACATCACATTGGGTGTTAGGATTTCATTCAACCCATGAATGCGGGGAAGGACCACAGACATTCAGACATAGCAACTGCTAATCTATGAGCAGCCTGGAGTCCTGCTGTCCTAAGCCCTTGGTTTAAATTTTCCAGATTCATAGAGATGACTCTGCATTGTTTAGCATCAGAGAAATCTGAGCAAAAGACCAGAATAAAGCAGACATGCAAAGAAGAGCAGACAAAAGCAAAGCTGAAAGAGACTATCAGTACCTTAATGATGCAAGTTCCCATCAGTGCCCAGAATTCCCAATTCTCAGACCCAGCAGCTCTCTTTCTTTACATCTGTGATTTAGACTGCTGTGGAATGCTTACAAGTCCCTTGTGCATTTCTCTTGAGCTAACTCAAGATAGGTCTTTCACTTGTAGAAAAAAAAGTCAAACTCAACATTAATTAATACCTGTTGTTTCACTAGATTTAGTAACCAACATATACTCATGTGGTATATTTACTTGTGAAAATAGATAAATAGTTCTAGCTGTTACATATCTGTTGCCTTCCATATCAAATACTATATCTTACTTAAGTCTTAAAAGTCACCTTTTTGCAATAAGTAAATTAAGACATTAGTTGTTTTTATTAGTGTAATCAAAAAATTTTCCTAACAGAACCTCTTGAGGAAATCAAAGTGTTGGCGTATACACGTCGTTTATGATAAACTACCCCTAGTGAAATAAGTAGAAAACTACATGTAGTGTACTCTCAATGGTAGTTGTTTTTAATATTTGAAATGAAACTTTAATAAAACATGATACATAAAAGAACTGACTATGGTTGGCTTCATGTTGTGTAAATTACTTAGAGAGTATGAAAGCAAAGCATTTCCTGTATGACTTGCTTATATAATAATACACAATTTTCAAAACCCAAATTTCAAATATTTTACTATTTCTCAACTCAAGAATATTCTGCTTGCTTGTGTAGTCTTTGATAATAACATGGATTTATATTAAGGGACTTGCAAATACGTAAAACAAATTAATCTACTTAGGTATCCTTACACATAGTAAATATATTAGTTTAGTTTTAATCATACAAAATACTCTTTAATTACCTATTGATTATCAGGCTTTATGCAATGTAATATTTTACCTTTGAAAGTCCATTGTCCTTGTTTGTATGAGTTGCAACAAAAACAACAAAACCTCCCAAAAACATAGAAAAAAGAGAACTTGTGAAAAGATGAAAATGAGGGCATTAGTAAACCAGTTTTCAAAGTCCTGATAGGGTATTTTGGAAATCAGAAATCTCTCTACTCAATTGGGTATTCTCGTATACATGGCAAAATAGGAAAAACTTAATGCATCTGTGGGACAGACACACATTGACATTACCTTGTAGAAATAGAAATATCAGAAGAGGAAACCAGCTTTAGAAATGAGAAGCTGAGAATCCAGGGCTGAAGGAGGCCAAAGCAAGAGACTGGTTGATATTGCAGAAATATTCTTGGTAACAAGTAATATACTGACAGAATTAGAACATCATTTAGTAATCCACAATAAATTAAGAAATCATATCACTTATTCAGTATTATATAATAAATCTTCCCAAAACATAGTTATTTAAAAGAATGTTATTTATTAGCTCACAGTTCTTCAGACAGGAAATTCTGTGAATATGAAGGCTCTCCAGGCAAACCTCTGTTGGTCTCTCTTGGATTCCGCATATGGAATCAACCCAATGAGATGGTCTAAAAGGACTTCGTTCCTACACCTCTCAGTTGATGCTGACTCTCACCTCAGTCTCTCTACATATTATATCCAACTGAACCTTTTAGATTAGTGGTTTCAGGGCACCAAGAAAGCAAGAATGAAAGGTCACTCTTGAGTCCTAGGCTTAGAATTCACATCCACCAACTTATGTTGATCGAAGCAGATCACAACACTAGCCCAGGTTCAAGATGACCTAGACAAATTTCATCTCTCAGTGGGAGGAGCAGAAAGTCCAAAGATAACAAGTAGCTTTTGAAAATAATCAGTGAGAACAGCTAACATCTCAAAACATGAAAGAAATCACGAGCCCCTTAGTGAAAGTAGAAAATAACAGATATTCAAGCCCCTCCCCCGAAAAGAAAGAAATATAATTCTAATCAAGTCTCTGGATATAATAAACTGATTGGGGAATAAGAAGTTCACAGAACAGAAGATTGCACTATACAATATCATAGATAAATCTGTATTTTGGTAAACTTAATAGTGCAAGCAATCTGATTTCTTCCAATAAATTAACTTCAGGAAAAATAAACATTACACTAAAATGGTAAAGTTGGAAAAGAACACCACAAAACCGTCTTATTTGCACATAAAATAAATTCCCACATAGAAAACCCAAGAAACTCTAACTACAAAGTACTATAGTGACTTCTCAACGGAATATCAGTAGAAAAATGGTATTTTCCTACAAAGCAATAAGTGGAAAATTTAATTAAGAATGTCCTTTTACCATAGCAACAGAAATACAATGTTCTTAGGAAGAAATCAAATGAAGGTTGGCCAAAGAACTCTATAAAATAACTTTAAAACTATCATAAAAGGTTTTATGATCATAGGTTGAGATTTTTAAAATAAGACTCAAAATGTGTTAGTCATTATGATCTGTGGATTATAAGCAATTTCAAGTCAAGTCTGAATGGAAGCTTGAATAGATATTTCTAAAATGAGTATAAATATGAGAAAAACCACAAATGGCCTAGATACTCTTAAGAAAAGTGAGACAGGGTGGCACCTGTGGCTCAAGGAGTAGGGCACCAGCTCCATATACCAGAGGTGGCGGGTTCAAACCCAGCCTTGGCCAAAACTGCAAAAAAAAAAAAAAAAAGAAAAGTGAGACAGGTGAATCTGCCTGTCAAGTAGTAAGATATACTATAGATCTGCAGTGCAGGAATAAACAAATAACATAAATAAATAAAATATGAAATATGGGAGCGGTGCCTGTGGCTCAAAAGGAGTAGGGCGCTGGCCCCATATGCTGGAGGTGGTGGGTTCAAACTCAGCCCTGGCCAAAAACTGCAAAAAAAATTAAAAATATGAAATATGGAAACTTGATAAAAGGAAGATCCAACATGGCATAGATGAGGAAGTGAACTGTTATACAACACACAATGCTGAGACCATTGCCTTCAGATAGCAACAACCAGTGTGGATCTCACACCTATAATCAAGCTCATTGGATTGAACTTAAATGTTAAAGGCTGAAAAAAGAAATAATAAAGTTTTACAGACTTTATACAAAAGAAAGTAGGAGAGTATTTTATGTTCATGAGTTAGGTTAAGATTAACTAAAACATACTGAAAATATTAACCATAAGTTAAAATAATAATATGTTTTGACTATGTTAATTTAAAAAAAAAAGAAAAGTATGGTTTTGACTTGGAACACTGTCAAATGAAAAGTAAAAAAGACAATATAGACTCTAAGAAATGATATATTCAACAAAGATAACTACTTAAGGTTAACATCCAGAAAGTACAGAATCATTGCAAATCATTACCAAAAACCACAAACAAATAACAGAAAATAATGGGCCAAAGACATAAATACATTATTGCCTAAAGCAAAGAAAAACACATTTATTCCTAATAAATATACTAAAATTTCACAAACTCATTAGCAATTAAGAATAAACTAATTAAGCATCGATGAGACAGCATTTTGTCTGAACTGGTACAGCACAGGTTAAAGTGTGAATTGTTTTCAACCTCTTAGAATACAGTTTCTTATTCTCTTTTAAAGGAAAAGGAGAAAGCAAAAGAGGAGAAGGTGGTGCAGCATGGCCAAATAGAAGCCTTCAGTGATCAACCCGCAGGACACTGAACAACTGGACAAGGGTGTAAGTACCTTAATAAGAACCAAACAATCAGATGAGCAATCTCAGCACCTGGTTTTAACAAAATAACAGGAAAGTGACATTGAGAAAAGGCTTCGTAAACACCATTCCTCACCCATTCCTAGGCAACAAAGCTCAGAAGAAGCTCTGTGCCCAGGGAAGGGAAGGTGTACTGAGTGTTGGACTTTGCATTGGAACTCAGTGCCACGCTGTCATAGAGCAGAATTCCACCAGTGCCCCCAGAGGGAACATTCCGGTCAGCCCTGCTCAGAGAAGAATCTACCACTCCAGCAGGTGTAAGCCATGTCCTGGCCAACTTCAACACTGGCTGCTAACCAAAGTGGCCTGGGGCCCTGAATAAATTAAGTGGCATTCAGACCACAGTGACTGCTGCCTTGGGCACGCCCTGGGGCTGCATTGGAACCTGACACCCTGGGATTGCGATGCCTCTCAGTGGGCCCCCAGCTGCAATGACCACTGGAGTGCCTGTGTCACCTCCCCTGACTTCAGCGCATTGTGGCTGAGACTCCTTTTGCATGGTAGAAAGAGAGGGAAGGGTACAAAGGACTTTGCCTTGCAATTTAGGTCCAGTTAAGCCACAGGAGGCAGAGTTCTAAATCTCCCCATTCCAGGACCAGGACTTTGCTTCTGGACAGTATTTCTAGAACCACCTTTAATCAGAAAGGAGTCTGCTCCATTGTGAGACTGGCTCAGGTTCGGCAGGACACACCGCCTGCTGACTAAAGTGATCTGGGACCTTGAATAAACATCAGCAGAAACCAGGCAGTAGCAGCCTGGGCCCTGTAGGAGCCCCTGTGCTATGCTGGTCTAACAGGCTGTGAGCTTCAGATGAGATGTGTGAGGCGCCAGCTGGGGTGTCCACAGGAGTACTGACGTCACACACACCCCCCCACAACTGCAGGCAGCCCAGCACTGAGAGAGACTCCTTCTGCTTGGGGGAAAGTGAGGGGAGAGATGAAAGATGTTTGAGAATCCAGGGCACCCTCCCTTATCTTCCCCCGAGTTCATGAGGGCTATATCTCTATGAATCTCAAGAGTCACAGCATTCCTAGGCTTAGCATGCTCCCAAGTGTTAAAATAGCTGAGTGACCTTAGGTTTAAGTGATAAAACTCTATTCCCCTTTGAGTTCTTGGGAAGCTCTCTCAAGAAGGATGAATAAAGCAAGCCCAAGCTGTGAAGATCGGAATAAATACCAAATTCTTCAACACCCAAACATCAGCAAATGTCCACAAGCATCAAGAACACCCAGGAAGAGGGTGGAGCAAGATGGCAGCCGAGTAACAGCTTCCTTGCGGCTGGGCACGGTGAGACCGGGGAGAGAGGACTACAGGCATCTCTGGCAGGTGGGATCTACCCAGGAACTTCCCCTTGGGGACACAGGGAGACAGCGTGAGGCTTCTGGACACCCTGAGGAATGCAAAAGCGGCGGAGACTGGGCAAGTGGTTGCGTCTGTTCACTCGGTCTGATCCTGTCGGCGGCTGTGGGTGGGGCAACAGTGGGACTGCAGGCTGGAAAGGCCTTGCCTGTGAGCTG
>CAUYRH010157014.1:0-11706 GCA_963574655.1 Perodicticus potto | reverse complement strand
CCAGCCACGTACACCTGAGCTGGCAGGTTCGAATCCAGCCTGGGCCTGCCAAACAACAATGATGGCTGCAACCAAAAAATGGCCGGGCATTGTGGCGGGCGCCTGTAGTCCCAGCTACTTGGGAGGAGGAGGCAAGAGACTCGCTTGAGCCCAGGAATTGGAGGTTACTGTGAGCTGTGATGCCACAGCACTCTATCCAGCGTGACAGCTTGAGGCTCTGTCTCAAAAAAAAAAAAAAAAAGAGAGGAATTGCTAGGTTATGCTCTAAGTGTATGTTTGACTTGGTGAGAAGCAGCCAAACTTTTTTCTAAAGTGGCTACACCACCTTACTGTGTCCTTAGCTTCCAGTTCTATATCCTCACCAGAACTTGATGTTTAAAGTTTTTCAAATGGCAAGTATTCAAATAGGTATGTAGTAATATCTAATTGTGTTTTTGTTTTATGTATGCATTTATTAATTTGAGACAGTCTCCCTCTGTCACTCTGGGTAGAGTGCTCACACCAGGAAACCAAAAATTTTATGATACTTTGGTGTGGTATTCACTTAATTGCGTTGATCTGAAATTAAACCCATAATCTCTCTAGTCTTTCTGTGTCCGGAGCCGTTTGTTCCATTGAATCATCTTTGCACTTTTTTTTTGCACTTTTTTTGTTGTTGTTTTATTTTATTTTTATTTTTTTGCAGTTTTTGGCCAGGGCCAGGTTTGAACCCACCACCTCCGGTATATGGGGCCAATGCCCCACTCCTCTGAGCCACAGGCACCGCCCCATCTTTGCACCTTTTTCAGAACTTATTCAGCCATATCTTTACACATCTATTTCTAGATTATGTTTTCCCTTTGTTATATAGTGGGTTCAACTTACCAATTCTTTGTTGAGGACTTTTGTGCTCATGGCATGGTTATTTGTCTATGGTTTCTTTGTGTGGTTTTGGTACCAGGGTGATGCTGTCCTCATAGAGTGAGTTGTAGTGCTCTTTGATTTTTCTGGAAGATACTATGTAGGATCAGTGTGTCTTTCTTCCTTAAATGTTTGGTAAATTCACTAGTGAAGCCTCTGCTCACTAACAAAGAACAACCAACATGGAGAGTCAGCTTTTCCCTTTGATGCTTTTTTTTTTTTTTTTTTTTTTTTTTGAGACAGAGCCCCTCAAGCTGCCACCCTGGATAGAGTGCCGTGGTGTCACAGCTCACAGCAACCTCCAATTCCCGGGCTCAAGGGAGTCTCCTGCCTCCGCCTCCCAAGTAACTGGGAGTACAGGCACCCACCATAACGCCTGGCTATTTTTAGGGATGAGGTCTCGCTCTGGCTCAGGCTGGTCTCAAACCTGTGATTTTAGGCAATCTACCTGCCTCAGCCTCCCAGGTACTGAGATTATAGGTGTGAGCTACCACACCTGGCTCCTCTGATCCTTCTAAAGGAGTTAAGGAAGGGATGAAATTATGTGGCTTAACATAGCGGGCTGAGGGATTTCTGGTCCAGGGAGGGAGGCTCTAGATACTCTGTACTGATGTGGGCTGTGGTCTCTGCAGGTCCTATCCCTGGACACGAACATCACGAACCAGGTGAACAAGCTTAACCGGGACCTATTGCGCCTGGTGGATGTCGGCGAGTTCTCCGAGGAGGCCCAGTTCAGAGACCCCTGCCGCTCCTATGTGCTCCCTGAGGTCATCTGCCACAGTTGTAATTTCTGCCGAGACCTGGACCTGTGCAAGGACTCCTCCTTCTCTCAGGTGGGGCTCAGCTCCCAGGGACCCTCACACTGATTGAGCCAGAGCATCCCAGATGGGGCTTCTGCTACCCCACCTTGCAGGTTGCATCTGCTGCCTTCGGGCTCTTACGTGGACTCTGAGCAGGCACCCTCTGAGGCCAATCTGTGCCAGGTCCCAGGTGTGGTCCAGGTGCAGGTGTAGGCAGAGGCTAGGGTGAGGCCCCCATAGGCAATTCATCCCCTTAGCTCAGATCATGCCTCCAACCCCTTCCCTCCTGTGGCTGTTACTGACAGTGCTGAGAGTGGGGCCATGGCTACATGACTTCTTCTCTTACTTTGCCAGGATGGAGCCATCTTGCCTCAGTGGCTCTGCTCCAATTGTCAGGCAGCCTACGATTTGTCCACCATCGAGATGGCCCTGGTAGAAGCCCTGCAGAAGAAGCTGATGGCCTTCACCCTGCAGGACCTAGTAAGTCACAGGGCCTTTGCCCCCAAACTACTCCCTGGAAGGCAAGGGCATTTCCCCACACATCATCTGCACTCCTGGGACACTGGGTGTGCGTAGATCCTGGGTCCTGCCCAGTGTCCTCTAGGGAACTGCCTCCAAGGATTGATTCCCACCACAAGCCCAGCATCTGTTGGGAACCTGCCATGGCCTGGGAGCAGGCTCTGTGAAGAGGGAGAAAGGCAGTCACCATGACAAATGTGTGGAGAACCAAAGGAGAAAGGAGGCATCAACGCCAGTTCTCAGAGGGCTGTAGGAAGGTCTTGCTGAGGGATATCTGAACAGAGGCTTAGGGGGCATGCCAGGATCCCAGACTGCTGTCACAGGATGGTGTCCACTGCCACAAGCACGAGGTCTGGAAAAAGGCCCAGCACCTTGGAATTGGGCCAGATCTTGCCCATGCAAGGAGGGCATGTTGGCAGAGTTTGGGTGAAGACATGAATTTTATTCATAAGTGAGGCCCAACAGGCACACAGCGGGAAACCAAGGCTTGCAGAAGTTTCCAGAATCCAAAGCCACATGGAGGGGTGAGCAGGTCTGGCCAGGTGGGTGAGCCAGCACCTGACAGGGCTGCTCCCTTTTCAGATTTGCCTGAAGTGCCGCGGTGTGAAGGAGACCAACATGCCTGTGCATTGCAGCTGTGCGGGGGCCTTTACCCTCACCATCCACACTCAGGTGCGCCCTCCCAGCAGGGGCATCAGCCTCAGCACTGCCATGCCTCCCTGACCTCTGAGTGGGTTGGGCTCTCACCTTGTGTTTACTTCCACAGGTCTTCATGGAGCAGATTAGAATCTTCCAGAACATCGCCCAGCTCTATGGCATGTCATACCTCCTGGAGACCCTGGAGTGGCTGCTGCAGAAGAGTCCTCAGCTGGGCCAGTAGCTGTCCCTGGGCTTGTGGGACACCAGCCAAGAAGCTATGTCCCTGTGCTCCCAGTGACCAGGTCACCAACCGCCCTGACTCCCTAAACTCGGGACCACAGTACAAGGAGAATCATTTTGGGGACTCAGAAATGATAGGAACAAGCAAGAGCAAGAAATAGCCTGTCCTCAGCCAAGTCACCTGCCACAGCAGATCCCAAGCTAAGAAGCACGTTGAGGGGCCTGAGGGGTCAGTTCTTGCTAAATAAACACGTTTCCAGGCATCTGTTGCTTTCTCATGCTGCCAGGTAGGGTGGGAAAGTCCTCCCCAAGGGTCTCAGTTCCCTCTCCTAACCCTGAGACTCCCAAGGGGCTCCTGAGTCTCTGTCTGAGGCCAGGCTCCAAGGCGAGGTGGGCTCCTGCAGCCATGGCCATTTCCAAGGAACCCAGACCCTGTACCCACGGGGATTGGGCTTATGCCTCCCTTGTCTTTGCACCCTTCTCACTTAGAGCAGGTTGCAGAGAGGCCTATGCCATGCAACTCAGGACCCATCCTCAGTTCCAGAAAACCAAACCCCTGTATTCATCTCACCTTGAGCCATACACAGCCTTGTCCTCCACTTCTTTGCAGAGGACATGGCAGAAGCATAAAGAAAAAAGGCAGCAGACAGTACAAAATGGGAACCATAAATTTAGGGGAACCCACATGTTGGAGCCTCATGGGAAGGTACAAGAGGCTTAAGTCACTGTGGGCTCTGGAGCTGGCCTTAGATCTGTCTTCATTGGCTAAATATCTGTTTAAATTACACTTTAATTTTATTTAAAGTTGCCGCCTAATTTTAACTGTGTTATTGGTGCAAGGCATCTCCATCCCTGAGAGACAGGAGCATTGAGCATGTTTGGCCCCATGCTCAGGCTGCCTGCCCAGGGAAACCTGATACTCGTTTAGATGGACGGAGCCCTGCAGCCTCCGGAGTGGAGATCAAATCAAATTAGGGCAAGTTGGTGGGGGGGAGAGAACCAGCTAACTGGGTTTCATTCCGGGAAGTGAAGCCAGAGAAGACCCAGAGGGGAGGGGAGCCATGCAATAAGGCCACCCGCAGTAGGACCCAGGGTTGGCTGTGCCAGCCTGTAGGCTGGGGCACTTGAGAGGGCAGAGGGCTTGGAGATGGGAACCCAAGCCTGGGCCTGGCTCCTGAGCATCATTTAGGGACCCAACTGGAAAAACCAGTTTCTCTGGAACTAGAGCTGGGCACCCAGTGAGTCGCACACTGTGGGTCTGGGGCCCTGTGGGGCTGAGCATGTGCTGGCCCCACACTACCTACAAACATCATCTTGACTCAAGTTTTGGGGACTGAGAGCCCCATTGCCTGCCCTTGGCCATTGTTGCTCTACAGCCTAGTTTTCTGATCTGTGAGGTGGGTGTGACCTGCTTACAGTCATCGGTGTGGTCTATGCAGTTCAGCACAGCCCAGACAAGCTCCCTCTCCACAGAGCCAAGTTCTAGGCTCCCTAGGCAGGGCCCACTGGCTGGCTTCCAAAGACGGTAACCAGATTACCCAAGGCCTTGATGCAGTTAGTGCCTCTCCTTGTGGTACCCTGCCTCGTCTGCCCCACCCCATGAAACATGGACAGGCACCTTGGTCTTCATTTTCCTTCCTGAGAGTCAAACACCATCCTTTTCCCATGTTTTTGGCAGGAAGCAGCAGGGAAGTGGGATCTGGGGTGACCCTCCAGGGAATTAGCAAGTGAGGGACCCAGTACACTTGGCCATGTCCTTGTTACCTGAGCACCCCTGGCCTGGATGGGCATTGAGGCAGGCGGACATGTGCCCCAGGTTGGTTAGAAGGGAGTGAGCCCAGCTGCAGCCCAGGCAGGGATGGGCATTGCATGCTGTATTCATGGGCTCGGGGGCTTCTCTGAAGAAAGTAATCCAGAAGGTTCTGGTTATAGGTTTATTGGATTCTGAGCATATCATGACTTCTAAGGGAAGGGTCCAACAGAGCTCAAGGTTGCAAAGCTCAAGGTGGGGATTGGAGGCGGCTTCCCCAAGGCCCCAAGAACAAGTGCAGAGAGAGGTGATGGGGTAGAGGGAAATGCCTCTCCCTACAGATCCCTGGAGGCTGGGGGTTTGGAGGCCCAGCAGGGAGAGGAGGGCAACCTCTGTTCTCAGTCTCATGGAGATGTTTGGCCCAGGTCCCCCATGCAGAGTCCCCAGTGTGTCTTGTCTCTGGCCCCAGAGCAACAGGGTCTGCAGCGCGGCATGACGAGGATAGGAGGCTCAGAGTTGGGCTAAACCTTTGGGGTCCGTGGGTGTAGAGTCCTGTTGGAGAGGCTCAAAGGCGGGAAGGCTTTGTCCTGTACTCTGTCCAAGAGTGTCTACAATCTGCTCAGGTGAGGCAGAGACAGGGCAAGGCAGGGGGCCCAGGACAGCTGGGCCTAGCTCTGCCCCTCGTCCCAACTGTGGCCCTCCTGGGTGAGGGGAACTGGGTGACTGGTCCACAGTGCAGTGACCAGGTGGGGGAGGACCCTGGCCCAAAACAAGGGCAAGGGTCATGGGCCAGCTACCTGAGGGGCGCCTCGGCGTACACACCTTGTCAAATTTCTTATGGCTGTAGACCTTGTTTTTGTTCATGAATGTTAGCAAGATCCAGTCACACAGGAAGGATCCCTGGGGCCAGCAGAGATGGTGCATAAGGACCTGGCAGGCCCCCCACCCGCGCCGGGACCCAGAGTGGGCACCTTACCACCCCGATGGAGGTCAGAGCCGTGGCCAGATTGATGATAGTGGGAATCAGACTGAACTTCCCGGCCTGGGGAGAAACAGCCTTGTCTAGATGGAGCCAGGTGGGCAGCAGGGGAGGGGGTGCGGATGTGACTCAAAGTAGGGCGGGGCTAAGCCATCTCAGTCGTGGCTGGAGCCCCCACCCTGTGAGCTATGTTCACCTGTCCATGCACGATGACATCAATGCGTATCCCATAGGCTTTGATGAGCGTGCGGGTGGTGGTGCCGTTTATCTTGTAATACTTGGCAAACCTAAAATGAGTGACCCAGAAGCTAACTCCAGGTTGCCTAACCTGTGGTGCTCAGCATGAGGTGCCTGCTTACAGGGCTTCTGGAGACCCGTCTTTTCCATTCTAGGAAGCCAACACTGCGGGGAGGTAGCAGTGTCCCCAGGATAAGGTACCTGAAGTTATAGCCCGATGAGGCAGGTACATGCTTGGGGTCGAGCCTCCGGAAGGAGTACTTGGGGTTGCATGCGGCTGCATCCAGATCCAGGTCACAGTCCCAGTTGATGATGACACCTATGACGCCACCCTGCCAGACAGCAAGCAAGAGAGGGGATCAGGGAGGGCCCACAAGGGTGAGGGCTGGTGACGACACCAACAGCCGCCGTGTGGCCAGTTATCAATAATTTAGCAGGTACACACACATGTCTCACAGATTGTGTTTCTCTCCTCTGGCCAAGACCTCAAAGGGACATATGGGTTGTGACAGAGCCCCCTCCTGTGCAGGCAGAGCAGCCTGCATGCCCTCACCTTATATGCGAGCTCCGTGAAGTTCTCCCCAGCTTGCTCCACGATGAAGCCCAGCCTGAAGATGGGGCAGTAGGGGTCTGAGACCTCATGGAATGAGCAGTGCTTCAGGTACTCATCCTTCCGGTCTGCGATGTTGCCCCTGGGAAGGGGCAGAGGGCAGAGCCTGGCACCCCAGCCACTCCCCAAGCCCCACACGAGTACCAGAACTGTATGTAGCTGGCTCTTACTTGGAGAAGCGAAACTTCGGGTAGTGGATGCTGTTCTTGATGAGGATGGTGAAGTTTGGAGCCATCTTACCCAGGAATTGGCTGAGGAGACACAGGAAGGGGTCATTTAGTTCTCTCCCCAGAAGCCTCCACCCAGCAGGGCCTCCACCCTTCCCTGACTCCACACAGAAGCCGAGCACAGCTGGTCTCGGCTGGGTGCTCCCACCTGACAGAGGTGCCATCTTCCACTGGGCACCAGCCAGACACCTCACAGGTCTTGGAGGCTCCCTGGTAGTAGGGCACACAGTGCCCAGTCCGCAGCCCTTCCAGGCAGACAAAACTAAAGTCATGACGGGGGCACCAGGACACACTAACCATTCCCCAACCCCCACCACACACTGACCAGTCCCTGGCCCCCCTAGGCACACTGACTGTTCCCCAAGCTCCCCAGGGCACACTGACCGTTCCCCAACATGTCCAGTTCCCCAGCCATGCAGTCGTCATCTGAGTGGCAGGTGGCGTTGGGGACCCTCATGCTCTAGGGTGGAGATGTCAGTCAAGGGCCTTGCAGGGACAGGGACAGCCCAGTCGCTGCCAACCCACCCACCCCATTGGACCTGGTCTCACCTCTGGACAAGTTCCTAAGGCCTGGGAAGAGGTGACCTCCATCCTGGTAATGATGCTGAACACGCTACCCCCCTAGGCACAGAGAAAAGCTGTCAGTCACAGCTCCTACTCGTTTTCCCCAGAATGCAAAGGGACAGTGGGGCAGGTCGGGCCCCACCTCTGGGGGCTTCACAAACTCCTCCACATCCCACACTTTGTCCTCCGACGTGGTGACCCCCTTGACTTTGGTGATGACGGAGCTCTCCGGGCCGGTCTCATTATCCTGGTAGCTCTTTTGCACGATGAACACATACCTGGGGAGGGGGCGGCGCGGGCTCCGGAGGCGACCCGGGAAGGCAGGAGCCGGGACCGACGCCCCTCCCGCTGTCCCTCCGCCTCTCTGGGACCCTACCCGGGCCCCGCACCGGATTTTATGCCTGGCCCCGCACCCCTGGATCCTTCCCCCGCGCCCCCGGCCCCGCGCACCACACGAAGTAGAGCAGGATGAGCAGCTGCACCGCGCGGTACAGGACGCCCAGGCGCCGGTTCCTCACCACTATGACCTTGGGCGTCTCATAGTCCCAGAAGGCGGACCAGCAGCCCCGGGCCAGGCGCTGGGCCGCGGCCGCCCCCAGGAGGGGCTTGGGCTGGGCAGCGGCCATGGTGCGCCCGCGGTGGCCCAGCTGCGGCCCCACCTCCCAAGAAGCGGCCTGCGGAGGGCGGGCTGGGGGCGCCAAAAGGTAACAGACTGGGAATGGAGGGTCCTCTGGGCGTGGTCTTGCTCCGGCCGCGCCCCTCCAGGCTGGTCCGAGCCTCAGCTCAGGCTAGCAGCTACCCAGCAGGTGTCCCCAGTGGGTGAGCACCACAGGGCAGGGCCAAGAGGGCCAGCAGCTCTGGGGGCGGTGGAGGGAGCTGCCCAGTGAGGAGCCCAGAGTTGGAGAAAGAAGATCCCGGGTGGAAACTTTCCCAAGAAGGAGGAGACCCAGAGTCCCGCCGATTCTTCCGGCCACTGGCTGCAGCCAAAACGCTGGCTGGGTCCTCCCTGTGGCTCCCCTGGGCTCAGACAGAGTCTGGTCCCCTGTTCCCTAATCCCCACCCGCACTCCCCCCGTGTCCCTTTGGGGGTGGGGGGTGCGAGGAGGGAAGGAGGGAGGATTGGTTGAGCTCAGGAGTTGGAGACCAGCCTGAGCAAAAGCCAGACCACGTCAGGAAAACTAGCCTGGTGCCTATAGTCCCAGCTACCGGGTAGCCTGAGGCAGAAGGAGTGCTTGGGCCCAGCAGTTGGAGGTTGCTGCGAGCTAGGCTGAGGCCACAGCACTCTAGGCTGGGCAACAGAGTGAGATTCTGTCTCAAAAAAAAAAAAAAAAATGACAGGCAAAATTATATACATTTATTTTCTACAAACGTATTTTGAAATATGTACATGTCTACCTAATTAATAAATGCATTTCCTCACATGTTTGTTTTTGTGGTGAACCTTGCACAGCTTGACTTCCATCGTTGTGTCCTGTGGGGCTCCTGTGGAGGCTGTCTCACCCTGACTCCACAGTCATGGTCTCCCTTCCCTGCACCATCTTGAAGGTCCTGCATGCTCATCTGCAGCCAGTTGTCTAGGCCTCGCATCTCACCAAGTTGAAATAATCTTCCAGACACAGGGAGAGGACATGAAACATCATTAACTGACTTGACTTCTCAAAATGTGAATTCCAGACCGAGGCCAAACAAGTCCCGGTGCCAAAGTGGCGTCAGTCTGACCCAAAGGAGAGGATTGTGAAATTAAATCTGGCCTGAAGCTGCCTTGGTGCTGAACTGCAACCTTGGTACTTAAACAAACTGAAGACCTAATTTCAGAGTGTATTTAGAAACAAATAGCTCAGCTAATCACAGGCTGATTGGTTGTTTTCTGACTGCGTTGTTAGGAATATGCATCGGATAACAAGGAAGTTTGGGTCTGTGTTATGAGAAAATAGAACCAAATATTATCTTAAATTCAGTGAGGATCCTGTGTTCTGTTAGTTTCAGAAAACTGCAAATGTTTATAATAAATTTTCAATAAGGTGTCTCAAACCCTCCAAGGAGGAAAATTAAGAAATCAAATGAAAACTCCTAATGCAAAAAGGAGCAAATGAGTGAGGTCCTTACACATTAATTTTGTAATGACAGCTATGGTGTAAATTAACATCTGTAATTTGCATAAATACGTTTAAATAGGTTACAGAAATTGGTCTTCAGAAGACGAAGTTTCATAATTGTTTCTATGTTGAAAAGTCACTTTCCACATGAAGGGCGGTGCCTGTGGCTCATCGAGTAGGGCGCTGGCCCCATATACTGAAGGTGGCGGGTTCAAACCCAGTGTCGGCCGAACTGCAAAAACAGAAAAATAGCCGGCCCTTGTGGCGGGTGCCTGTAGTCTCAGCTCCTCGGGAGGCTGAGGCAAGAGATTCACCTAAGCCCAGGAGTTGGAGGTTGCTGTGAGCTGTGTGATGCCACGGCACTCTACCAAGGGTGATAAAGTGAGACTCTGTCTCTACAAAAAAAAAAAAAAGTCACTTTCCACATGAAAAAAATTCAGTCATTCTATTGAATTCTAAAACCTTTGGTTAAATGGAAATACTCTCTGGCAAGAACAGAAAAAAATTATCTATAACCCCTTAAAAACAATCCACTTAAAAGTTTAGATATATTTTCAAAATATCAATAGCTTTATATGCACTCCATACAATTCACCCATTTAGAGTGCACCTAATGGGTGAGTATATTTTAGGTGCACTCTAAATGGGTGAATATATTCAGCATCATGAATGTACTGATGACCATAGTTGATTTCAGTACTTTCTCTTCACCACTTGCACACTTCCCTACTCCTCACCCCCATGACAACCACCTTCCCCTCTTCCCTCACTGTTTTAGAGCCAGGAGCTCCAAGGCTTATCCTTGGAGGGGCAGCAGCTTCCTTCCAGGACAGGCCCTCCAGGTCCCCATACTTGGTGCTGATGCCGGAATTTCAGGTTCTTGGTCTCAGGCGATTCGAAGAAGGAATCGAAGGACCACAAGGGTAGTGGTAAGTTAGGATTTATTTACAGGAAAGAAGAATAGTGGTAGGTCAGGATTTTATTTATAGGAAAGAATTATAAGTAGAGGAAGAACTAAACCTCTAGGCAAGAGGACCCAGGAGGGGAGCAAACTCTCTTGCTTCTGGAGGGAAACAGGCAGCTCTTCCTGTTCCCTCTCTGAGGTCTAGCCGAGGTCAGTTTTTGGAAGGGAGCAGGCAGCTTTTCTTGCTCCCTTTCCGAGGCGAAGCAGAGGTCCAGCTGAGGTCTGCTTCTGAGGGAAACAGGCAGCTCTTCCTGTTCCCTCTCCGATGTTTGCTTCTGAGCTCTTCTCACTCTGCCGTCCTACCCAAGTCTCGAAGTCTCGTCTGAGCGGTCTGCTCCGTGGGTTTATATGGGATTTTTTGGGGGGTGGGTCTTCATCAGTCATCCAATGAAGACCGGGCCCTGGAGACTGACAGGTTATTGACCAGTCAGATGTGCAGGAGGAGCAGACAGCAAGGCGCCAGTGTTTTCCACACAGGTGGTTGGTTCTTTTTCAAGCCGGTTTCTTCATCCGTCACAGCATCAGCACCGCCAGGGCCAAGGCAGCGGTTGTAGAGCTGTCTTGTCCTGCATTAATTCTCCCTCTCCGAGTAGAAACTCTATCTGCTGTTAGGGAAAAAGGGCGACGACTCGATCTAACTGCTTCCTGCTGAATCGGGCGATGATAGAAGGGGGCAATTAGGGTTTCTCCGGAGGGAGAGTGATATAGGGGTTTGTGGCTTGATGATATTTCTGGAAAACATAAATCTGATTAGTATAATCAGTAACAGGCAAAGGTAGAATAGCGTCAGGTTAGAAGCACTCGTTCAGTGATGCTAAAAGTAAACTATATTAGTATTTTTCTTGCTGTTTTCTAAATAACTTTAAAATTTCCTTTGGCTCACAAGTGTAGGTGGTCTGTGGTTGGCTGTTTTCATTATTTGTTTCTGTAGAAGGTGGAGGGTTCCAGGACTTTACTCTTGAATGATGTATCCAGGAATCGACTCCCGTAACTTTAACAGCTATAGAAGAAGACAAGATAACGGGAAAGGGGCCTTCCCAAGTTGGGGTTAGGGAAGGTGAATTAGAGGGAAGAGTTTTGATTATGACTAGATCTTTAGGAGAGAAAAGTTCTGGGACACATAATTTGGCCTTGGCTTTGGAAACTTTGTACCTACAATCAGTTAGAAAGTTTAAGAGAGCT
>CAUYRH010157013.1:0-19165 GCA_963574655.1 Perodicticus potto | reverse complement strand
TCATAATTACTAAGTCATGGAAGAAACCTAAGTGCCCATTGATTCACGAATGGATTAATAAATTGTGGTACATGTATACTATGGAATATTACGCAGCCTTAAAGAAAGATGGAGACTTTACCTCTTTCATGTTTACATGGATGGAGCTGGAACATATTCTTCTTTGCAAAGTATCTCAAGAATGGAATTAAAATTATCCAATGTACTCAGCCCTACTAATGAAGCTAATTTAAAGGTTTCATATGAAGGCAATAACCCATCTATAGCACAAAAAATTATCTTTATAAAGCTGAAGGCCAGCTTGGCAAAAGAAGCTTTAGACTGGTAAATTTAGATTGCCCTATGGGACAGCAGAGAGGACCCTTCACTCACCTTGTCACAGGCAGTGCTAACAATCCTTGCATCTCTCTCGGTCAGGCCCTGGCCCAGTAAGCCATATGGCAAGCAAGGACAGAGAATGACTCCTTTCTGCAGACAGCTCTATCCCAAAGAAAAGAGGATACGACCCCGCTGGATTTTGTTAGTAACTCCTCTAGAATTTATCAAATAGTCTATTTCAACTCCACCCCCTAGGATGGTACCTACACCCCATAGGTACCTTCCTTTCCCATTTAGAGATGAAACCAGGGCTCAAAGGGGCTAAGGAACGATCTCAAACTCACTCTATTAAATGAGGCGTGAAGAATCAAATCTCCACTTATCTGACTCAAACACCAGAAGGCAGGTTTTTGTTCTGTCCTCAGTGTCTGGCTCCCTGGCCTCGCCCCTCCACCTTGGCCCCGTTCTCCCATTCACCCACATCTCACTCACCCTCACCCTAAACTCACACTCCCCCCGTCCCAGCCCTCGCCCTGCACTTGGGTCTCATTTCTCCCCTTTCTTTTTGGTATCTCACAGTGTCCAAAGCCTAGGCCGTGTTTCGGTTTGCTTTATTTTCTGCCTCCTGCTTTCTCAGCTAAACTGCACATTTCTCAAAGGTGGGGATGATTTCTTTTTTTAATTTCAAATATGTATGAGGTTACAAATTTTTCAGTTACATTGTTCTTACGTACAAGGTAAAGTTCAAGTTAAAGTAGAGCCCTCCACCCAGGGGCCATGCTGAACATCCTCTCACTGGGCACATTAGGTGGGATCCGCCAGTCGCCCTCCCCTGCCCTCCCCTGACCCACCTCTCCCCTCCCCCCTTGCTAGACTATATTTGTGTTTTATTGTTCCTGTGGGTGTGTCATTGTTTACAAAACAGTTGTAACTTTTAATTGCATAGAAACTTTTTACAGGACATCCTATACTGGTTTCATGTTAGTACGGAGTACATTAGATTTTTTCCCCATTCTTGAGATACTTTACTAAGAAGAATATGTGAGTGTGTGTGAGATGATTTCGTAGAGCTATTTGTATCTCCAGAATCTAATCTGCTGCCCTGGATGTAGGAGGGGGTAAACACTGCCTAGTGATTGATAGATTTTTTTTCCATTCCTGTGTGATTCCCACTGCACCTGATGTTGTGCCATGCACAGAGCAGGGACTCAGGGACTGAGGAATGGCTGCTCTAACCAGGGGTCTGCTCCAGTTGTGGCCAAGGGGCTCTCCCCTCATATACCTCAGATCGGACTAGCATTCCACCCACTGGCAATACAGGGCAGGAAAGAGAAAGAGACAAGCTGCTCCGAGGTCTTGTCTTACTCTTTCCTCATCAACATTTTCCAGAATTTTCCCATGGCTCTGCACATTGCCTTAGAAACACACTTGAGGACAGAGCGGGCTTAGATGTAGTGACAAAGAAAAATGCATTTGGGTTCAGTTGTAGGGGGGGGATTTAACACACAAACACACTCAGACCCTCTACCCCCTTCTCCGGTGGGAAATGGAGTGTGTCAGGGACTTGGCCAAGATGCTACTCAGTTATGAAACACTTTTCCCCTGGCTTCTCCCAACAGAGGTTTTCATTTGGATGTGAAATACTGTTAGTATTATTTATAAAAGCTTAAGGAGCACCTGCCAATATGCCAAATCCTCCCTGTTTGTCTAACAAGCATTTTTGTTCTATCAGGCACAGACAGATATGTGTAGTTTGGTGGAATTCTATAAAATCATATAATAAAGAAATGGGGAAAATCTATGCATGAATAAATCAAATCTGGAGTTGATTTATTTTTATGTTTCAACATATTGAATTGTTGCAACGGAAAAAGATACACAGACACTATATTGACAGCTCATTAGAGCTAATCTTTTAAAATGTTAAACATATGTGCTATTAATATACTAAGACATATATAGAATTAGAGGTACAAGTAATTTTGGGATCAAGGCCAATATATTTAATAATAAGCACCAAAATATGTAATTTTATTTATCT
Source organism: Perodicticus potto (assembly GCA_963574655.1). Lineage (NCBI taxonomy): Eukaryota > Metazoa > Chordata > Mammalia > Primates > Lorisidae > Perodicticus > Perodicticus potto. The sequence continues at coordinate 16,806 of CAUYRH010157013.1, read as the reverse complement.
TGATGATTTTTTGCAACTAATGGAAAGGCTCTTTGCATTTGCACTCACGTGGTCATGTAACTTTCTACATTTATGGCTTTCCCATGAGACCACCCGTTCCTTGATGGTAGGGGCCATGTTATCTTTCTCTTCATTTCGCTTTTTAAAAGTGGTTCGTATAGACATGGCATTCAATGAATCAATTGAATCACTGCGTCCACATTAAAAACGCACCTAATTATTGCTTTGTATTGCAATCTCCACTGAAGTCCCGCAGAGAATGTACCATGCCATAAAATGAAATAAGTGCACATGTGATGAAGTGCATAGAATTCAGCACACACACAAATGAGTGTGCAGAAAGTAGGTGAGACCTGAATAAGCTGGGAGCGCTGCAGGCCAGGAACAGTTCCCTGCTTGTCAGGCTACACTAGATTATAGGAGGTTTTACGGCAGGTGAAGACAGACCACAGCAGGGTTGGGACAACAACTATTTCTTATCACTGCATATGTACCTACAATTATCTCCAAACAAAAAGTCTAAAAAAATCACTGCATCTGGGATATCAAGGGGTGAGGTAGCAACATTTATAATTGTACATACAGAAGAAAAATGTGAATACCCCACTGTTCACAGTACTTCCATATGTGTACACATGAGAGCAAATAGCAGAATCCATTTGCAGGTTCCTAGGCAGTAGAGATATTTTGGTATCACAGTAGAGTCTCAGTACTGTGATACTGTCCAGGAAGTGTGTGCACGTGCGTGCGCGCTCCCAGGATACGAGATCTTTCTTTCTCTAATTTTCTCCCTGAGAATGACAGTAGCGAGTGTGTCTTCTCTGTGTCCTAGGTGCCATGTATCCCCAGATGTCAACTGACGGAGTGGAAAGTGCATGGAGTGGGGGCACGTGGGCCGCGTTCCAGTTGTCCTTACCTATCTGCTTGAAGGCGGCTCTTTCCTTAGCCTTCAAACACAAGTGGTGGCTAATCCTTACCTTTCAGCACCATAGTGCTCAGAAACGAACTTAGGGAAGGGAAGTGGCCACCCTAGGCCTGACGGAGCCCCGTGAATGGGCTCTCAAAAAATGGTAGGGGCTCCTAAACCATCTCAGGGAAAACCTGGGAGCCCTCCCCTGCCACCTCCTCCAGGGTGACCACTCTGGTCTTTAAGTCACAGGGACAGAGACTCCTGTCTTTCTGTGGCGCAGATGCCAGCAGAAACCGCAGTCAGCTCTGGGACTCGGGACCACGCGTCTGTGATGGATTATTACAATTTCCCATCATGTAATTGCTTTTCTGTTTGACCAAAGGTACCTCGTTTAATCTATTTCTAATTTGTTTTAAAGCGTTAATTCTGAAAACGCATAAAAGGGGATATATTCTTGGGGAAATCTCTGCAACTTCCTTCCTCAGAGTGGCCCCTGTTGCAATGTCATATGGGGGAAGCACTTGATAAACAAAAGATAATGTAGCGATGGGAGTCATTATTGTTATGATTATTATTGATCTTTGCTCAAATTTTTCTGCAGGTTTTCTTGGTGCTCTGGGCACAGATATCCCACGGAATTTAATGGGCCTGTGAAAGTGGGGAATAACCGTAGAAGAGGGAGAAATGTTCTCATTTTGATACTCACATCTACCTCCTTGTTAACAAGAATTTGTCCCGTTTTCTCAGAGGTGAGGGTATTGATGTTCTGGACCAGGTGGTTTTCGTTGTGGCAGGGTGTTCAGTGCGTTGTACGATGTTTCCCAGCATCGCTGGCTCTACCCACCATATCCCACCAGTTGTGACAGCCAATCTGTCTCAGTGTCTTAAGACATTGCAAATATTCCCTGGGGTCAGGTGGGAGGGTGTGCCAAAATCACCCCAAGTGATACTTACTATAATAGCAACAAAGAGAAAGACACATTCTGAATTCCATGTCCTTTTCCAAAATCTGACGGCTCCCCAACTCTAACAGAACAATTTTCAGAGCTAGTGGAAACATATTCTTAGACAGAGGGCATGTCTTCTCCCCATTGCTACCCATTAAAAGTGACACAAACTCTCAGCTTCAAGATCAAACACTGGGGTACCAGGAATAACCTTGAGTTTGGAGTTCTTCTGGTATTCATTCACTTGACAATTGTTTACATGGATCCACAAGTGTTTTCAGCATGGTCTCAGCGGGGATGCATGCACGCCGATAATCTGTGGACATGAGACCCCCAAGGGTCAGAAGTCAGACTGGGGTTACAGCCTGATCACACTTTGTATTTCTAGACTCTAAGCAAAGATATCTCTTGTGAAGCACATTCACGCCCTTTTCCCTGAAAAGGAAAAGCATGGTAATTACCATGTCCCTTCGCAATAAACCCCTTGGTCACAAACAAGCATGTTCAACAATGGGTTGGGAAATAAAGGAATGAGGGGGAGGGAAGGTGAGAAGGAGAAAAGGAAGGAAGGAGGGAAAGAGAGGGAGAGAAGAAGGGAAGAAAGGAGGGAAGGAATGAAAAGAAGAAATGAAGAAGGGAGAGAGGGAGGGAGTAAAGAAAGAAAGAGGAACAGAGGGAAGGAGGAAGGGAGAGAAGAAAGAAAGAAGGAAAAGAAAGGTTGGAGGGAGGGAGAGAGGGAGGAAAACAAGGCAGGGAGGGAGGAATTTTCTTCCCTTGAAGATAACAGTCTCTGTCTTCTGCTGTTGGGAAAGAGGATTGCTGTTCTTGGCTCTTTTCCAGACCCTGAGTGGGACACTTCGTTTAATTAGAGATCTGCAGGCCTGTGGGTGGGAGGACCCCGGCCCCACCTCCACTGGTGTTGACCTGCTTGTAGTTTGGCTCTCGGTTTTTGCCCGTAATCTATCTGCCTTTGTGCTGTAGCTGCTGCCTAAACAGATTTTCTGTTTTTAATAAGGAACAGGAAAGTTTTGTAGTCTTTCCCAGTGGTATAGTTTTAAAAAGAAACTAGAACGCAAGTAAATAAGGGCCCCGTTTGCATTTAACTCTCGCCTCTCTGGTGGTTAGCCAGGCCCCGGTCTCTCAACTCACCATCAGCTCAGACAAGGCGCTGAAGTCGCCCCCTTCTGTTCTCTCCTGTAACCTGGGCATAAGAGAATGCTGGTGTCAGAGACACCTTCATCTTGGGAATCAGTAGAGTTGGGGTTAGGCCTTCAGGCTCCGAATCCAAGCTGAATTGACTTCTGATCTGTTCTCGACTCTCACAAGCTGTGTGACCTCACGTTAGTTGGTTAATATCTCTGAGCTTTAGTTTTCTCGGCTGTAAAAATGGGGTGACAAAGGTCCCCTCTTCCTGGGGGTTGCTATGAGTAATGAGTGAGGAAGCATCATGAAGGCACCTGTTAAGGGCTTAGTGAACGTTCCCAGTGGCTGATGTTATCAGCAATGTCTTCAATCACTGCAATCTAAATCTTCTTGAGGCCCCTGTCTGGGAGCCAGGAGGCAGCACTGACGCTGCATCCCAGTGGACTCCAGGTAGCATTTTTCCTGCTGAGTCTAAGAAAATGATGAACCATTCAAACAGAGACAGTGGGGCTGTGGCCCACTTTTATTCTGATTGAATGGCAACTGTTGCTTCTTAAGCCTGGCTGGTATAATTTAATTATGGCCCCAGACACCCAGCTCCTTGTGGGGCAGCTCTCTATGGGTGGTTAACGAGGTGGGTGGCATCATCAGGCTGTGTTGGGTCCCCGAGCTATGGGCCCAGCCCTCAGTGGCAGAGGGGCCAACCACATGGTTCACCCACTTCCCTCCTTGGGACTCTGGTGAGTCTGAGTTCTGCTGTCACGGCACCCATCAGTGTTGATATCAGGTACTCATTTACTGCACACCTGAGCCTGGGCTCTAATTGTTGGACTGTTTCCCTTTCTGGGGAATTATCTGAGTTAATCGGCAGGACTGCACTTGGGCTCTGGCCTCTGAGACAATCTGGACCTGACAGAGACAATGGCAATGAACTGAGGTTTCTGGTGGTGACATTAGCCTGCATGTTGGGAACCAGGGGCTGCATGAAGCCATTTACACATGGAGCATCTCACTTCCCCTCCCCGCAAACCTGGGAGACCGGCTTTTCAGATGAAGACACTCATGAGGGGCTGGAAGGAGTATAGGATTCTAAGTGCCCAGAATAGAGATGTGTGAGAGTCTTCCTTCCAAGCCACGCTTGACATATGATGTTCATGTGGTTGACGTATTCTCAAGGATAGACGGAGATTTTCATAACTCCCCCTTCCAAATTTTAAGAGGAAGTTAAGCAAATTGGATTGAAGCTCTGAGCTCTTGTTTTTGTGTATGTGCTATTTTAAAAAAGAATTTTCTTCCAAGCACTTGAGTAATAATACCATGCAGTTAAAGATCTATTTCTGAACATGGCATAGATAGGACGGTGCGGTTGCCACACAGCTCCCCACACACCAGCTGTAGCTGATGCCTGCCTTCTCAGATGGAAGCATGTCATGAGTGAGGTGACGGTGCCAGGGTTACAGGTCCAAGACAATCCACGCAAAGCTCTGAGCATAGAACTGCATGTTGTAAACACTCAGTAAATAACAATAGCTAATCCGCATGTAACCCTTACTACCTGTCAAGCATCTCTTATGAGAAATAAGAAATTTTCACTCATTTAACCATGGAAACCTTCTTCAGATAAATACTATTATTATCCCCATTTTACAGATGGGGACTTTAAGGCACAAGGTAGTTAAGTGACTTGCCCAAGGCCAAGCAGGCAGAATAAACTAAGGCAAGATTGGTTTAACCCGTGGTCTTCCATCCTCACCTGTTGCTGTGCGTTATGTCACATTTTAGTGTGACTTTCAATTGGCTCTATTTTTAAAGTAAGTTAGTCTTAAATTTCATGAATCAACTATCCTTATCAGCAAATTAATTGTAAGATGGTTAGTAGATCACTTTGAGCACAAAATGCCATGATGTCACCCCTGAGAACTGCTCTGAGTAGTGCCCAGAAAAAAGCACAGGGGTGTGGATGTAACATTTGTTGTGTGAATAATCAAGGCAGTCAACCTCTGGAAATGGGATATTCACAGAAATGGTGACAGTGATGCCTTCTGAAGCAAAAGATGGCGGTAGATATTTGGAAATCTGTTCAGGATCACCCGGTTTAAGTTGGTGGAGAATTCACTACCCCGTGTACCTCAGTGGTGCCAATTTGCTTGCAGTGGCTTGTGTTGGTAAACGGTCCTTACACATTGGCCTTGGGTAAGGACTGGCTATAAGGAGTGCTCATCACTGGCCACCTGGCAAAGGTTTCCATGATGGGCAGCAGGGATGATTGATAGCCATGTCCCGTTCAGCTTTTCATCAGTGACTTAGATCAGAGGTTGGCAAAATTTGTCTGTAAAGGACCAGATAGCAAATATTTTAGGCTTTATAGATGGTTAGGTCTCTACCACAACTACTCATTTCTGGCATTATAGCATGAAAGTAGCCATAGATAATTCTTAAAGAAATGTGCATGGCTGTGTTCTAAAAAGCTTTATTTATAAGCATAGGCAAGGGGCCACTCCAGTGAGATCAACCTCTAGCCATAGTTTGCTGACCTCTGATTTAGATTAAGACACAGGCAGAGTTATTACACTCATAATGACAAAAATCTAGGGAAGAGGGCTAGGTGGAATAGAAAAGAAGAAAGTGAAAGTTTGTGAGACTCTCAATGGACCAGGACAAAAGCAGGTATTAAATATTAGAAATTATGTGAATAGCTGGATGAGGAGTCTGGCTTTGTCGCTAATTAGTATATGACCTTGCACAAATTCCTCAAGTCACTTAATCTTTCTGAATCTCATATATGATTTCTGTAAAATAGAGACTATTCTTAACCATCCTCTGAGAATCCATGCAAAGATGAAATATATCATTATATCTATCTATATAAATACTTTTCAAGTATAAAAGGATAAATGTAGATGCCTTCCTTTATCCCTTAGAAAATAGCTGACAGGTTTATAGGCTGGAAGAACTTGACTAAAAATCTGAGTTCAGATTTTAGGTGACTAAACCAGCCAAGCATCCTAGCTCTCCCCAAATTAAGGGAACAGGCACAGTACACACACCTGACCAGCATGGACCCAGGAAGGCAGGGCTGGCAGAAAAGCATGGTGGAGGGTAAGGAATAGGACCTGGGAGTTCTGGGCTGGAATCCAAGTTCTGGTACCACTTGATTGTGGGTCTTGGTCAGATTACACAACCATGGTGACCTTTGGTGCCACATCTAAGAATAACATCTTGCTTGGGATATTCTGAGGACCCTAGGAGATGCTCCTTGCTTTGGTTGGCTTGATTTCATCCTCCCCTTCAGATAATGGCTCCTCTTCTCAGTTTTCCTCTGAGCCCCACCCAAGCTACACCTCTTACTTCTAACCACTGAGCACCAAACGGAGAGCCAGGAGACCCCAGATCTGCTGGAAAACAGCCAAGTCATTCCACCTCGCAGGACCTCAGTTCCCTCAGCCCCCAAATGCGAATGACAGTGACCCCTCACCCCATGGGCTTGGGCATGGAATATTCTGCAGGTAGGTGAGGAAGCCAGGGTTCTGCATACTGCCAGGGCTGTGCAGACGCCGAAGTCCTTCCCCTCCTCACACCTGAAGCTCAGTGAACATGGGGACCCATCTCCATGGTGTGAGGAAAATGCCTTTTGTTAGTTCTGGGAGATGGAGGTCAAAGTCACTTGAGAACACTCAGAGAGCCAGGTGTAGAGGTGGAAGAGTTCTGGGCTGGGACCTCCCCGCTGTGTATCATTCTTCCAATCACTCACTCACTGTGCTTCCCTTCATCCTCATAAATAAACAAACGTAAATAAATGAGGGTCAGGAAGGCCTTGACATCTCCAGACACTCTGGGGTGGCAACCCTAACTCAACAGGTAGACACAGTGTTTGAGGGATTAACTAACCTCCTGGTGCGTACCCCTAATTTTCCAACCCCTCACCCTATGTAAAGGGGAATTTCTCCAGCCTGCCGACGTGGAGAGAATAATGTCCTTTTCTTTGCCCTTTCCCCCCACTTTTTAAAATACAATGAGGCTCTGTCAGAAAACAACTGTTGCCTGTTCTGTCAAAATCAAACCCAGGGGGAGCAGTGGTAGTGCTGCTTCTCCACTGGCACACGTCCAGTGCATTGCCATTTGAATACCCTCAAGTCTTTCCATTTTTTAGATTTTGTGAAATAATGTTAGGACCAAGGGCCTGTCTCCATAAAGCTATTATCTAACTGCAGGTAACTATGGTGAAGCCACAGCTGCCACAAACCCCAAGCCTCCATAGACATCCGTGCAGTAGACATTCAGTGGAGCCTTGGTTCCCTTTTAACATGAAGCAGAGCTCCAAGAAGCTGCAGAGAGTGACTGGTCTGGCTGGCAGGAAGCTGGCTTCATTTATATTCACACCACAGGCAGCAGCAGCAGCCTGGTTTCTTCCAGAGGCAGAAGGACGGGAGCAGGAGTTGCCACCGTACTGGGGTTGCCGTCTGGAGACCGCACTGGGTGCCTGAGGCTCCTTCTCTTCCCAGCACTGCTGCCTTTCCCCTGACTGTGCCCTAGCTGTGCTCTAAGACAACGGCAAGCTCTTGACTATGTCCCGTGTGAGCCGAGCAGGGATAACAAAAACACCTGCACTCATGTGTGGCACTGGCTTGTCCCACGCATTTGGATAAAACATGGCCTTATTTTATTTTCTCATCATCTCTTTAAGTTTATATGAGGTTCCTTTTGTTTCCTAGGGTTGATTTATCAAAGTGCCACAAACTCATTTGAAGAAAACAGTAGAAATTTACTCTCTCACAATTCTGGAGGCCAGAGGACTAATGTCAAGGCATCCTCAGGGTTGGTTGGTTCCTTCCAAGGGCTCCCTGCTGGCTCCTGGTGATTGCGGCAGTCCTTGGCATCCTGCAACTTGCAGCTGAGTCCTCCCATCTCTGTCTCAGTCACCACTTGACCTTTTCCCTGGGTCTCTGTTTTCTCTTCTCTTCACTTACAAGGACTTGACGTCAGATGTAGGGCTTACTCTAATCCAGGGTGAACTCAAGTTGATCTTGAACTTAGTTACATCCACAACTCCCCCTTTTCTCCATTTAAGGTGACATTTACAGGTTCTGGGTGGATGTATCTTTGGGGAGGCTACTATTCAAACTAACTACAGGGTTTTTTTCCCCTCCTGTCCTGGAGAATGCTAGCCAAGTATTTCCTGTTCATTCTTAGGTAGGATTCAGCCACTAATTTCAAACATGGTCTTAATTTGGTAACTAGAATGTCTACTGCTGGGGAACCACCAAAGCATGAACTTGAGTTAGACCCTTCTCCTCTGAAGCTCATGGTCTGAATCAAATTAGAAAGAACTAGAAAGCCCCCACAGTGGCTGTTTCACTCTCTGCCAGGGTCTAAGGAGACAAGGTGAGATAGTTAACATCTGGCTGAGTGGCTATTACCTGGCAAATATTTAAAGTGAAGGTCTTAGTTAGGGCTGGCCAGTGACAAGGGTGGATTTGTTCTTTTACAGGAGCGTTAAAGGGTTCTGTGTGTTCCCACTTGGTCCCCTCACTCTCTTCCAGTGTCTTTGACCCAGGGTTCATTCATCTGGGTGGTAAGCCCAAGAATCCAGCCAACACTCACAGACCAGCTAACTGGACCTGCACCCATTCACTCTTTGCACACATCCGGCTCGCAGGGAACATGTGCCCCACAGGCTCAGCCCAACCAAGCCATGCTCTCCTGGCTGGTCACCCAGCAGGCGTCCAGCCTCCCCTGCCCCTTCTCTGCCCTTATTGCTTTCACTCCTCTAACTTTCATAGGCATGTGTCACCTCCAGCCTTCTGTGTCATCCAACCTCCACAAATAGGCATCAAAAAGCTCTGTGTGATCTTGAAGCCTTCCTTGGGAAGCCTGGGGCCCAAAGTTGACAAAACCCATCCTCCTGGGAAAGGATGGGGACCTTCATGAAGACAGCAGCCCTCTCCAAAAAAGTCTCCTTTACCAATTCCTATTCCCACGTTCACGATCCCTTTTATATCTTGCTCTGTCTCTACATAGCAGTGTCCCGCTATTCCTCCTGACATCATTATGTGGTTATGGCATCACTCCCTTAGTTCCAGTAGGAAAGTGGAGAACCTATTTTAGTTATGTGGATTATCTCGGGGCATTTATTAATGAAGTTGTTCCCACTATTTTAGCAGCAAGTAAGGGGGACAGATCCTGTAGAGGTGGGCCAGAAAGAACTAGAAAGCAGACCTTCAGAAAAGTTGGTCTGAAGTTTCTAGAATCGTGTGGACAGTGCAAGTGTGGGTCTGTTCTGCATCTATTACAACACAGGTTCTTTCCCCCAAAGGTGGGAAAAAGATAGAACAGATTTGTATATGAACCACTGTTTTATGACTATGAAGAGGCCTGTCACCCTCAAAGTGCAAACTTGAACATTAGGGTTTTAAAAAATCACATCTAGAAAGTAATGAGCCATGGGATGGTCTTTCTCGATTATAAAAAAGAAACAGAGTTTAAAATCAATGAAATGTAGAATTGAGACTTCTCTCGTGGCTCAGATCAGTATAGCCTGCCATGCCCCAGTCTTCTCAGGTTGTTATAACAAAATGCTGTGCACTGGGTAGCTTACAAACAACAGAGATTTATTTCTTGAAGTTCTAGAGGCTGGCAAGTCCAAGACCAAGGCTCCAGCAGATCTCATGTACCGTGAAGGCTGGCATCTTGCTTTACTGACTGTGTCCTCTCTCGGTGAAAGAGGTGAATCAGACTAGTGGGGCCCTTCCCAACCACAAAGGCTCTGCCCTCATGATGCAATAACTTTCCCCCAAACCCAGCCTCCTAATACCATTTCCTTGGGGATTAGGCTTTCAGCATATGAATTTGCAAGTACAGTGCACATCTTTTCCAATTTCCATTTTCTTTCTCCCTCTTTTATTAAAACTCAAATTTGCTTTGCCCCTTCAGCCCCTATCTCTCTGCCAAGTATGCTGCGAAGAGATTGGGAATAGTTCATATTGGTCTGTGTTAACATGGTGGTCATTACTTGGATTGTCTTTTCCAGGCCCAGAGCTGTCACTAGAGAAAATTGTGCAGCCCTCAAAGAAAGATTCTCTTCCCTCAAATTGCTGAGAATTTATTCCTATCAGTTTGACTGTCTGAGAGGGTTAGATTGTGTATGAGGAAAAAGACAGGGTAAATCAGAATCTATCTAAGTAAATTTGATAATGAGAATTCTTTTCTAGCATGGAAAGTTTAATTCTAAAGGATCTTAGGTTGCAAATACATTCTTTACTGACTAGCTACCCTATGCCAGACAGCAGAGCACCAAGGCAAACAGGCTGCTGTCTCACCTTGAAGGAGCTTCATGGTAACAGGCACTCTGCCCTGCAACATATCAGCCCCCAGGTTATACTTGTATGTGTCATGAGGGAATATAGAGGAGGCAGGAGTCACTCATATCTATGAAGCTGACTAGTTGAGTGGGGAAGTCAGATCTGGGTGTGCTGGAACCAGCTGTCCTGATAGGTCAGGAAGCCAATTATGAGTCTCTGATTTTAATCATTGGAAATCAGCCATGGTGGGAATATTTACACCACAGAAATTGGTAAGTGCTGCAAGTCAGAGCTTTTTGTTTGCAGAGAGCCAGGTATTAATGGATTACCAGCACACCCACAAAGTCAGGGCAGTACATCCTTCTCCAACTTTGGTTTTGACTGCTTCCTCGCTTTAGAATGAACCACTTAGCACTTCTTCAGTATATCATGTGCCCAGATGAATCTTTCATCCTTTTAGGGAAGCTGTGAGAATCAAAGAAAGTATACAAAAGGAAGTATTTTGAGCTCATAAGAAAAAAAGCTTTATTTCCTTTATTCTTTGACATGAGGAAAAAAAAATACTTGGAGTGATTCCATGACTTTTTCAGGATCCTGCAACAGTTGGTAGTTGATCTTAGAAGGACAAGTCCTATCTTTCATTTGCTAAGATAATATTTCATCTGATCCTTTTATTCAAGGGAAATAAAACTGTGCAACATATGTAAGTTCCATTTTAAAATCTTCCTCATTGTTTGTTACTATTGGATGCTATATTTTCACCAAATATTAATTTTTCAAGATACTGTGTGGGCTTTTAAAAAGCTGGAATAGGAGGACATGAAGTTCAGAAGTTTATGTCCAATATTTATCTTTGAGCTGCTTTCCACTTTAAGCCTTGTTTTAGTTATGTTTTGTTTTTTAACAAATGATTACTGGGTATCTTCAATGCTAATTGGAGGGTAAAAATCAATAAGATACCAGTTCCTAGGGCTAAGGTAGAATGTGGTAAAGGGTCAGTGGTATATTTACTGAGTGAATGGGCACAGAAGTGAGGAATGGCATGGAGGTGTGGGTGGCAACCAAGCTATTCAAGGCAAAATGTAAACTGAAAGATATTTATAAAGAGAATTTGCATAGAATGAATCTGGAGTTTTCTAGCAAGCAGTCACCCTCTTCCCTTCCACCTGTGCCCTATGGAAAGGAGAAATAAATAACTGTGAGTCTGGTACAAGACCAAGAGGTCATTAAGGGCTTCCTTTGACTCAAGGCTAGAATCTGTGCTGAAACTTTCCAAGAATGAGCATTACCTGCCCGTTAATTAAAGTTCCCAGAGAAGAAGATTCCAGGGGCTTGTTCACTAATGTCCTATAGAGTCTGAATGCTCTCACCTGGGGAGAAGTCCCTCAGACTTAATCCTCCCCTCTGGTTCTCATCCTTTCCGGACTCTCTTTCTGCTCGACATCTCTTCTGCTTGTGGTCTTTGTTTCACCCAGTTGTTTACCTGTTCTTTAGTCATGTGGGCAGTATCTACTGCACGCTGTATCAGTGTGTTTAAAAAATACGACACCTGGGCCCTAATTCCCTAGAACACATCTGGGCTGGGACCAAGGGTCAATGTAATGACAATGGTGATGATGACAAGGATTAAAAAAATAGTTGCAGCACTAGTGATAGTCACAGAAAACACTTAGTAGGTGCCAGGCACTGCTGCACTTTGCACAAATCACCTCATTTAATTCTCACAGCAACTCTTTTAGGCAGAATGATTTTATCATCCTCATCGAAGATAAAGAAATTGCAACATGGGAAGATCAAGAAACTTGTCCAAGTCCATATCTGGGATTTAACTTTTTTAGTCCATTTTCTAACCACTGTTACATTGCCTCTATATTGCTATAGTTTTCCAGAAAATTCTGATGTATTTCTGAAGTTAAAAACCATTGACCAGGGCAGCGCCTGTGGCTCAAAGGGGTAAGGGGCTGGCCCCACATGCCGGAGGTGGTGGGTTCAAACCCAGCCCCGGCCAAAAACTGCAAAAAAAAAACCATTGACCAAAGTGATGGTACTTGGCATATCTTGGCCTTATAGTCCTTGGCTGTTTGTCCAGAACTATTTGCTCCTTTCCTTTCACTTCTTGAATTCGCTGTCTGGCAGTAGAGACAGATGTGTTAAATATCCATACACCTGCACACGTGCGCACACACATCACACTACCCACAATGTGATGAATCTTGTACAGAGTACTGTGGGGGAAGAGAGTAAGTGCAGGGAGGTGGAGTACCTCTTCTGGGGTACTGGAAGAAAGGTTAGAAAGGACACAGTATAATTTGGCTTTAAAATCGAAAGTCCATTCACAAATCCTGAATAAATGCAAATCCCTGGGAACCTTTCTCTTAATGTGAAGGTATTCTGCATTACCCCTTGTGGGACAATAGCTACATTCCTGGAAGTGGGGTAAGCCTGAGGCTGGATCAGACGGGGCCACACTCCACGAGTCTATACCCAATACACGTCCTCCGACTTTCCTCTATTCTCACAGTGACCCTCTTCCCTGGGGCCACTGGTGATGAAAGGGACTCTGAAATAAGGAATCCAGGGATAGTCTATGTCATTTATCACCAAGCCTGTTTCCCTGGTTGTATCCAGTAATAACAGTAAGATGATGGACAGTAGAAATTAATGTATTAAGGAGGTAAGGTTTTGTTTTGTTTTGTTTTTTTGAGACAGAGTCTCAAGCTGTCATCCTGGGTAGAGTGCCATGGCATCATAGCTCACAGCAACCTCAAATTCTTGGGCTTAAGCAATTCTCTTGCCTCAGCCTCCCAAGTAGCTGGGACTACAGGCATCCGCCACAATGCCCAGCTACTTTTTGGTTGTAGTGGTCATTGTTGTTTGGCGGGCCCGGGCTGGATTCAAACCCACCAGCTCCAGTATATGTGGCTGGCACCTTAGCCACTTGAGCTATAGGTGCCAAGCCAAGGAGGTAAGGTCTTGATATCTTTCTCATCTTTATAACCCCAGAACCTGGTAGGTACATGACATGTAGCAGGTGCACAGTGAGTGTTTACTGAAGAGATGAATACGGGAGAAAGGAAGCCACATTCCTTCCACAAGACTCAATTCTCCTGAATGTTGATGGCGATTGTGATGGTGGTCTTGGTTATCTGTAGGAAACTTGATAGTCGTTATCTCATTTGATATTCTCCTGAATGGTGATTGTGATGGTGGTCTTGGTTGTCTGTGGAAAACTTGATAGTCATTATTTCATTTGATTTTCTCAATATCCTCTGAGATCAGATGGGCAAGTATCACCATTATCTTCATCTCTATTTATAAATAGGGATGGTAAGTTTCAATAAGTTTGAGACCTTGCCTCAGGCCACATGATAACTGCCAAAATTTTGGTCTTGAGTTGAGCCTTCCTGAATTCTCATTTGATTTTCTCCTGAATGGTGATGGCAATTGTGATGATGGTCTTGGTTATCTGTGGGAACATTGGTTGTCGTTATCTCATTTGATTTTCTCAATATCCTCTGAGATCAGATGGGCAAGTATCACCATTATCTTCATCTCTATTTATAAATAGGGATGGTGAGTTTCAATAAGTTTGAGGACCTTGCCTAGACCACATGATAACTGCCAAAATTTTGGTCTTGGGTTGAGCCTTCCCGAATTCTCATTTGATTTTCTCCTGAATGGCGATGGTGATTATGATGATGGTCTTGGTTATCTGTGGGAAACTTGATTGTCGTTATCTCATTTGATTTTCTGAATATCCTCTGAGATCAGATGGGCAAGTATCACCATTATCTTTATCTCTATTTATAAATAGGGATGGTGAGTTTCAATAAGTTTGAGGACCTTGCCTAAGACCACATGATAATACCTGCCAAAATTTTGGTCTTGGGTTGAGCCTTCCCAAATTCTGTGATTTCTCTACAATTTCAGGAGGCTTTGCCAGTTTCCAACTGTAAAATAAGATTCTGCATCAGAGAACCATGAGAATATGCACCCCTTTTTTCCTTGTGAGATAAAAAATGTCTCTAGAACTTCTATCTTTACAGCATCTCTCTCCCTTTTTTTTTTTTTTTTTTTTTTTTTAGGGTTTGGTTTTTGTGGTTTTTTTTTTTTGGTTTTTTTTCAATTTCAGATTAATCTGAGTGTGCCATTAGGTTATAATAATTGCATTTCTTAGGTAGAGTTCCTATTGTAGTTGTGTTCTGAACCCAAAACATGTGCCATATACCCTTAGAGCATCTCATATAATTCTTCTTCTGTGCTTTGTCCTTTATGTCTACCAGTAGGATACCAACAGCACCCCCACAGGTCATGAAAACCCAGAATCTCTCCCGACATCATTAATTGTACCCAAGGGAACAAAATCATCTCTTGTTGACAACCACTAGTCTAAAGATTTTGCCCAAAATATGAATTTTCAATTAATTGAGTTTTGGTAGTATTATTTTCTTTTTATTTCTTTTTTCTTAATGGAATCACTGAGCAACACAGCTATAAAAGTGTAAAGATGACAAAGCAAGAGGTTAGGAGTCCAAAGACAATAGTAAGTCACATGTAATCCCAGTTACCTGCCTCATAATCATGGTAAAAATGATTCTGTTTTTTTTTTTTTTTATTATACTGAACTTTGGATTTCTGTCCACTTTTCTCAGAAGGCTACTTACATTGTAGCTTGTTTATGTGTGTCCCTGTATTTTGTGTGTGTATATATAGACACACACACATACTGCATAGATACTAGATTTCTCCTTTCAAGAGTATTCAAAATTCTCCCTCCTACCTACTTAAAAACAAAATTAGCTGGATAAGTTAATTAAAAACAAATTAAAGTTAGAAAACTTTAATCTTTGAGTCATAAGCAACATTTATTTTCTACTCAACAGATGAACATTGAAATCCAGGAAAAGTATGGAATTAAAGCCCAATAAAATGTTATATAAACTCTTAAGTCACGTTGACTTCAGTGGTGAGACGATGCCAAGAAAGTTAATGAATCAGCTCTAGGGACGCCGACCCAGGGATTTATCCACCTCTGAGCATTTCTAAGTAAAAACACATGTCTGCAAAATGAGCCTGTGCAAACCAAGACAAAAGTATTGAGCTGCCAAGCATATCTCAGGCCTTTTCCATGCATGCAACCTTCATTCGTAAGGGCAGCCTTGGTCTTTATGCACTTGAAGAACGTACAGCGGGACCTTGACATACATATGACGATGTCTTTCTTTGCAGAACATTCCCCAAATGCTCTTGGTTTTGTCTCCAAGAGGCCCCGTCCTCACTATCAGGCTCCTCTGGTGGATATCTCAGTAAAGCAACTACTTGCTTGTTTATTTGATCATTTCTTATTTAAGAAATCTGTTATTAGATTTGTTATTTCAAGACAGCCCAATATACTGGAAAGATGAATGGCTTTCACTTTCATTCTCTACCTGATCAGTTTTCTGTTTGTGTGATCTTGGGCAACCTAATTAACCCTTCAGGGCTCTGCCACTCTCCTCTATAAGTGGAGCTAAAGAACCTTCCACTCCGGGAAATGAGAATACAAGGAGATTGAGAACACAAAGCACCCAGGGCAAGGCCCGCTCCATGGATAGATGATTAGGAAGGATCTGTTTCTGCCTCTTTTTCTTTTTTTTTCTTTTAATTTCAACTTAATATGAGGGGACAAATGTTTAGGTTACATTGTTTTCAATTCTAAGGTAAAAGTCAAGTTGCAATTGAGCCCTTCACCCAGGGAACATGCTGAACACTCTCACATCATGCACATTAGGTGAGAACCCAACAATTTCCCTCCTCTCCCACTCTCACTTACTAGACTGTATTTGTGTTTTATCTTTCACGTGGGCATGTAGTTGTTTAGATATTAGTTTCATATTAGTATTGAGTAAAGTGGAAAGTTTTTTTTCCACTCTTGAGATGCTTTACTAAGAAGAATGTGTTTCAAACTTTAGGTAAACACAAAAGATGTAACATGTCCATCTTTTCTTATGGCTGAATAGTACTCCATGACATCATGAAACAGTTTGTTAATCTACTCATGGGTTGATGGGCATTCGGGTTGCTTCCATGATTTACCTGCCCCCTTTTCTTAACATCAAGGTCACAACCAGATGAGCCAGTAGATCAGATGTGGCCTGCATATATGATTTTTCCTGCAAATTTTTTTTAGCCATTCTGAATTATTTGCCAATAGTTTAAAATCAGGAGATTTCAAGTAAAGAAATAAAAATTAAATTTTAGGCTTTGGGGGGGAAGCATCAGATCTAACAACACTGGGGCCCATAGATGTGGCTTGTTCACCCTACATCTTCCGATCTCCATCTCTCTCAGCTGACTACACCTGTCCTGCTTTACTCAGTTATGCGACTTGCTTGATGTGTTTAAGAATTTAAAGATTTCATTAAGGCTGCATAATTACGTAGCCTTAAAGAAAGATGGAGACTTTACCTCTTTCATGTTTACATGGATGGAGCTGGAACATATTCTTCTTAGCAAAGTATCTCAAGAA